>CAUYON010134293.1:0-27895 GCA_963573935.1 Arctocebus calabarensis
TTCAAATCCAGCCTGGGACCACCAAACAACAATGATGGTTGCAACCAAAAAAATGGCCGGGCGTTGTGGCAGGCGCCTGTAGTCCCAGCTACTTGGGAGGCGGAGACTCGCTTGAGCCCAGGAATTGGAGGTTGCTGTGAGTTGTGATACCACAGCTCTCTATCCAGGGTGACAGCTTGAGGCTCTGTCTCAAAAAAAAAAAAAGACGACTATTTGAATCCCGGAGTTTGGGGTTACTTCCCGGAGTTTGGGGTTGCTGTGGGCTATGACACCCCAGCACCCTAGCCTTGGGCAAAAGAGTAAGACTCTGTCCCAAAAAAATTTTCTTTGAATAAAAGACATGAACCAATTTTCACAAAAGAAAACACAGTTAATAAACAGTTGAAAATGCAGCGTGTCCATAAAGTTCATGTAAAATTGCACATAAACTTTATGGACACTCCATATATTTAATATCACTAATAATCAGAGGGGTAAACATTAAAATCATAATCAAAGCCAGTTATTCCCACTAATTTACTAAGTACCAGCGTTGGCTAGTTTAAGAATAATAGAAAACCTATTATGTTGTGGGAAGTGCATAACTCTCTTTGAAAACAATTTTGCATCATGTTAAAAAGGTAAACACATGCATAATACACAACCTAGCAACTCACTTGCAGGTATGTAACATTTTAGAAAAAATCTTGTTCAAGTACACCATGAAACATTTATGAGAATGGTGGAACTGTTTATAACAGTAGAACTGGAAACCAACCCAAAGTCCATCTACAGGAAAGCCATAGAACCCTGAAAAGAAATGTGTTACAGATACTCATCCCAACATGGGTATGTTCAAATACAATATGTTGAGGAAAATCAAAGACTGTTGAGTAAAAAAAGCAAGTCAAAGAATATATAAAGTATTACTCCATTAATGTAAATTTCAAAAACATGAATAACAATGAATAATTAATAAATTCATCCATATATGGTAAGCTAAAAGGAAAAACAAGGAAATTGATAAGCATAAAATTCAGGATAGTAGTTTCCTCTGTTGGGGACAGGTTGAGATGTAATCAAGGAGGGACATGGAGGGGGCTTTAAAAATACTGGTAACATTCTATTTCTTAAGTGGAAATGAGGATACTTAAGGATATATATATATATTTTGGGGGGAGGGGGACAGACTCTTATTATGTCACTCTTGGTAGAGTGCTATCGCGTTATAGTTCTCAGCCACCTCAAACTCTTGGGTTTAAGCGATATTCTTGCCTCAGTCTCCCAAGTAGCTGGGACTATAGGCGCCTGCCACAATGCCGGACTATTTTTTGTTGCAGTTGTCACTGTTGTTTAGCAGGCCAGGGCCCTAACCACTGAACAATGCATGCCAAACCTAAGGGTATATTTTTAAAACTATGCTTATATGTTTTTTATATATATATACATTATATATATACACACACATATATACACACATTCTGTATTTGTATTTCATTAAAAAATGTAAGTGATAATGTATCTTAAAGAAAGGCTGAAAACAAAAAGCACAATCCCACCTCCCCCTACCCCCCAAGTCTTCATTTCCAGAACAAACATAAACTCCATTATTAGGCAAAAATTACAAATATACACTTCCACTTTTACAACAGGTTAACTGGGCTCTCTTTCCAACAAGGAGCTTTGAGTTGTTTTTAAGTTTATACAGAGTGTGCTATGAAACATGTCATCCTGTTTCCATAAAAAAATTGCACTCTAATTCTTAATTCATTTGACTACCTCTACAAGAAGCCTACTGTTCAAATCACAAGATTACAGCATTTTCTCAAAATTACAAAACAAATAGCCTCATCTTAACTAACCTTACATGCATGTGAACTTTATAAAATGATGGGTAAGTTCGTGACTAGTTTTTTAAACTTGTAATACACTTTTAAAACTTCCGTGACCAAAACTTTACTAATTATAGTGAAGCTAACTTTTCCATTTTCCTTCTTGTTTACCTCATTAACTTTTATTACGTTTTAAATATCCTTATATCTATACATATATAAACACATTTACACACTTATGTATTTATATTTCATTAAAAAATATACTGGCAACAAATAATGTATCTCAAAGAAAGGCTGGAAATCCTAAATTACAATCCCTCCAAAATCTTAATTTTCCGAACAACTAAAGTCATTAGGCAAAAATCACAAATCT
Source organism: Arctocebus calabarensis (assembly GCA_963573935.1). Classification (NCBI taxonomy): domain Eukaryota; kingdom Metazoa; phylum Chordata; class Mammalia; order Primates; family Lorisidae; genus Arctocebus; species Arctocebus calabarensis. The sequence goes on from CAUYON010134293.1 coordinate 2,188, forward strand.
CAACTTCCATTTTTACAACAGGCTAACTGGGCTCTCCTTCTCACTGGAAGTTTTGGTTTTCTTCATAAGCACTTTCTCAAAAATTTCTGTCCACAGCTAGGTCCTATAGTCAATTGAGAGAGAAGTACTTTCTTGTAATGTTTTGTTCCCATATAAACAAGAGATCAAAACTTGCAAGACCATCCTACCTAAATTTAAGCCAGGGTCATTTCTCACTTACAATGACAAGGTAAAATAATCTAAAACATACCTTGAGAAGTTCAACAAGCCTGCACAATGCCTTAACTGAGGTCTTAGTCATTGGCTTTTGCATGGACATATAGAGATTCATTGTTGTTTTAATGATGGTACTAATACTATACGCATATAAGAAACCCTTTAAAAGAAAAGAAAATATTGATTATAATCACAAGAAAAGATTTCATTTCTTCAAGATCTCACTCTATGTAACATAAGTTATTCCTTAATTTGCTAATAACTGTTTCTAAAGTTCATTTTAAAGCTAGCTTTTAAGATTCTGAAATACTCTTCCCCACAGAGACAATGGTATACACAGTGGTTAAGTTTCAAAACAGACCTTAAAAATTAATCTACCCTATCATCCTACACCAGAAGTTTACATTGAAATTATAGTGTATAATCACAGTAATCTTTCCACTTCCAAAAAAAGAAAAAAAAAAAAAAAAAAAACACTGGAGAAACTATTTGAATGTCAGAAAAGTATCTATTCATCCTTATCTGAACTACCAGAGAAGAGAATAAAGACTGCTGGCACTTAGGGTAAGGGCTAAGGACTCTAAGGAGCAAATATTGAAAAATGAGAAGAGGGAGATCCACTTTCTGCCCAATACAGATACGCAAAGGAATTGCTGAGTTCCCATCTGATTCTCCCTTTCCTCTTCATCTAGACCAGTGGTTCTCAACTTTCCTAACGCCACCAACCTTTAATACAGTCCAAAGGGTTGCGACCCAGAGGTTGAGAACCGCTGATCTAGACCAGTCTCTGCAGTCCACCTGCTATCTTGTCCTTGCTTACTTTGGTGCAAATCAGGCTTTCTCTCCTTCTAGCCCAATGATGATGGACCCTCTTTTCCCTTTAATTTATGAAGGAAATAGGTCTTGAGAGGGTTTAAAATTTTCTAAATGCTATTAAATACAGGGTGAAATAAGAAAAGAGGAAGAAAGGATATTACCTCTTAAGTATTTTTTCATTTAAACCCAAAATGGACACCCAGAAACACAAATGATGGCATTAACAATGGAGACTCTCTGGTTTATAAACATCCCTCAAAAGACACATGTACAGTTCAGCAATGACCCTAACTATGCTACTGTGGAAAGCAAGGCAGGACACAAGCTTGGCAGGACGCAACCCCTTTGGACTGTATGCCAGTGTCTCTCAACCTTTTTCTCCTGCTGCACCCTACTTAAGAGAGAAATTACTGTCAGTAACAGAAGTTCACCAAAGGAGATACTCAACATGAGGTGGGACGTAGGAGATGAGAGTTTCTCTAAATCATACAGAGTTTCTCTGTGGCTAAGAGACATGCTAAATTAAGAGAAGAAATGAAACAGACAGTAGCATCCTAAGAAAGTGAAACAGACAGTAACATTCTAAGAAAAGTGATAATAAGACTAACGCTCGGGGCAAACATGCGTTAGTGAGAGCCACAAGTCTCACCTGGACAGCTACGAATTGTTACACCACACTCTGCCTTAGTAGAGCCCTAAGAAAAGTTAAAAAGCAAAAAATGAGGAACAGCAAATACCTAACTCTAAGGCAGGTAAAAGATTGGATTCTCTTTTTTTCTCTTTTTTTTTTCTCGGGGAGGAGAGTGAGAAAGTACAGAACTCCTGGGCCTGTATCACCACATTCCCAGATGATCATTAAATAGGGAAAGATATACATGAAGGATATATTTTAAAATTCAAAATAGAACGAAAGGAGAGCCAGCATCTACATCTGTTAATGTTAGAATATATTATTTTTGAACCAACCTTTCCACTAAGAACTAGAAAATCTGGGCAAACAGTCTTAAAATACTTGGAATGCATCAAAGAGCAATTGATAAATTAAGGAAATACGAAGCCAAGTACTAAGAAAACAGAAACCCAGTAAGCAAGCCTGCCATTTGGGGTTGTGTCCTCTTAGAGCATCTGCGTTAGGGTCTTCTGTTAAAGAGAGAAGCCAAACATCCTTTCAAAAATGTCTCACAGAGAAGTAGGATTGAAATAGGAGTTCATGCCCAATCAAGGAGGTGGTTCCAGTAAACATCTTGGCTCTGGGTTGGGATCCTCAGAAAGATTTACTTCCCAAAAAGGCAGCCATGGGGCAGCGCCTGTGGCTCAGCAAGTAGGGCGCCGACCCCATATACCAAGGGCTGTGAACCCGGCCCCAGCCGAACCGCATCAAAAATTAGCCGGGCGCTGTGGTGGGCGCCTGTAGTCCCAGCTACTCGGGAGGCTAAGGCAAGAGAATCGCTTAAGCCCAAGAGCTGGAGGTTGCTGTGAGCTGTGACTCCACAGCTCTCTACCAAGGGTGATAGAGTGAGACTCTGTCTCCACAAAAAAAAAAAAAAAAGAGAAAACCAAAAGGCAGCCATCACAGGACTGAAGTCCTGCTTCAAATTATCTCTATGATTAGGCTCATGTGATGTGGGTTGTTAATTATTTATATACTAAAAGCAAGTATCAATAGTCTCTGTAAGAAGAAAAACAATATCCAGATCCCATATATGAAAAGATAAATAACATCTATAAAGCTATAGATCAGGTGATCTACCTATAGATCAGGTAGCTCCAGTGAGCAGGGCTCTGGCCCCATATACCAAGGATGGCAGGTTCAAACCCGACCCTGGCCGAACTGCAACAAAAAAATAGCCAGGCATTGTGGCGGGCGCCTGTAGTCCCAGCTATGCGGGAAGTTGAGGCAAGAGAATCACTTAAGCCCAGGAGCTGGAGCTTGCTGTGAGCTGTCACAACACAGCACTCTACGTAGGGTGACACAGTGAGACTCTATCTCTAAAACAAACCAAAAAAAAAGCTATAGAGCTATGGAAAATCTATAACTATTAGAGCAGACAGACAGAGAAGGCAGGGTGAGGGAAAGAAAACAAACAAAAAAAATAGTGACTAATTCTCACATAAATTGGATTCAGTTTTGACCAAAGTACATTACTTAAACATTAATTTTTAATTCAACTTGTTAATATGTTGTTTAGGATATTGCATCCTCAATTATAAGTGAAATATGTTTGTAATTGCCCTTTATTACAATATATTTTCTCCAATTTTAGTATCAGGTGTATCCAGATTAAGTAGAATGATTTTGAAATATTTCTTCTTTTTCTATTGTCTAGAAGATTTGGCATGATCTGTTTTTTAAATTATCTTTTACTTTTATTTATAAATATTAGTTGTCTATTTTTTGAGACTTTGGGGGAAAAAAAAGTTAACTGATGACTCCATACTGAGCCTCAGCTCAGAGTCAAAACATTCTATAATAGACATACTCTTATTTGACAATGTGAATGCTACTTTCTTTGCATTATTATTGTTAATATTGCTTAACATTTCAATGCAGTAATCTGATTTCTTTTCTGAATGTATTTATCTTCATTCATTCTTTACGAGGTTTTTGTTTCTAGTCCTTATCTTAAACATTGTTATTGTTCTTAAATTTTAAGCCTTTTTAATTCTGTGAAGGCAATAAGTGGAAACTTAATGAACACATGTATATGTAAAAAAAAAATAAAATAAAAAAATAACCAGGCATACAAAAAGGTAAGACATATCCAAAAATAAAAGAAGTGAGAAGAGAAATATCCAGATAATGAAATTACTGGATATATGCTTCAAAATAATTATGCTAAATACATTGAAGGAAATAAAACACAAAATTAAGTATTTCATTAAGTATAATAAAACCCTCAAAAATAAAACAAGTTATGAACTCAACTGATGGGTTTAACAGCAGACTGGATAGAGACTTAGAACAAAAAGAGAATGGAAGCAACACTTGAAGATCTAATGGCTAAGATTTTTGAATTTTTCACAAATTCAAGAAGCTCTACAAATCTAAATAGCACAAGGAAAACCACACCTAGAAGAACTGTGCTAATACTCTTAAAAATCAAAAAGTAACTTTTATAATTAAAGGAAGACCTAAAGCTAACTTAACAAAAACAAAGGAAACCAGAGACAGTAAAATAACACCTTTCCTAGCACTCTGGGAAGCTGAGGTAGAAGGACTGCTTGAGCTCAGGAGTTCCAGGGCAAGACCCCATCTCTACTAAAAACAGAAAAACTAGCCAGGCGTTATGGGGAGCATCTGTAGTCCCAGCTACTCGGGAGGCTGAGGCAAGAGGATTGTTTGAGCCCCAGAGTTCGAGGTTGCTGTGAGATATGTCACCACAGCACACATCAGAGTGAAACTATGTCTCAATAAATAAATAAATACATAGATAAATAAATCCTTTCAGAGCTAGAAGGGGGAAAAAGCCCTGCTAATGCTCATCTAGAATTCTTACACAGTAAAACCATTGAAATGAAGACATATTCAGACCAAAAACCCCTAAAAATTCACCAATAGAAACTCATATTAAATGAAATACTAGTAAATATTCCACAATTAGAAGAACAGAAGTTGAGAGATACAAGAAGGATGACAATCAACAGATCGGTAAACATGTAAATAAATTTAAATGAACGTTGACTATAAAAATGACACCAATAATGCCTTGTGAGTTTTCAAATGTACAGACTCAAAAGTACACATTATCAGTGCAAGAAGTGAGAAGGAATAAATAAAGTGATTTAAGATCTTTATATTGTCTGGAAAGTGGTGAGATTACTAATTTATATTAGAGTTGAATGAGTAAATGATGCCTCTTAAAATAGCTAGACAAACCACTGAAAGAACAGCAAAGTAATATAGAATTAACAAACTAACAGAAAGCGGGTGGGGAGGAGAAAAGGATAAAAAATAATCCAAAAGGGGACATAGAACAAGTGAGACAAATAGAAAACAACTAGTTAGGTGGTACTTTTACATCAAATATTATCAGTTAACGACGTTAAAAAAAATGTACAATGGAAAAATATAAGATTATCTTATTGGGGAAAAATAATATTCACTCACATTAACTATTAGGAGATACATTAAATATAAGTAAAAAACACATTAAAGCCAGAAAGGCTACAAGTATATCAAAAAAGATCTATCATACAGACAGTTAACTAAAAGAGAACTGTTATAGTTAATATTACAAAAAAGAGACCTACAAGAAAAAGCATTACTAGAGATAACGAGCATTTCTTGATGATAAAAGGTTCACTTCACTAGGAAGATATAACAATTCTTAATGTTATACACATGGCCTCCTTATAAAACATAAACTGATGGAACTAAAAGGAGAGACAAAGCCACAGTAATAGACCCTAACACAACTTTCTCAGTAACTGATGGGATGCAAACTTTACAAATGTGACCCATTTGTCAGACACAACTGACAAAAGTAAATTATACACATCTGTTCACATGCATATGAAATATTTATGAAAGCTGATTAGAGACAAAATATAAAGCAAATTTCAAAATACTAAGATTACTGCTACAAATAAATAATAAAAAGTTAACTAGGAAGCCCTCATACATTTGGAAATTAAGAAAGATCTTTCAAAAACATCCACAGATCAAATAAGTTAACATAAATTTTTTAAATATTTTGAACTAAATGATAATTAATATATAACAGCAAAATTTATGGGATACAGCCATCACGTTTTGAAGGACATGCAGTGCTTTGAATGTTTTATGTCACACAGATACAAATGCAACCAAATCAACTTGTTTTAAATACAAAAACATATCCTATCTTTTCCCTGTTCTCTAAATGTAACGTCTCTACAGTGGATGAACAAGAGAGTGACTCTCCAAAATATTATAAGAAGAATGTAGCTACCTGTATAAAAACATTACATCTATTGGTGAGGTCTTCAGCAAATTTATCCATTCTCTGTTCCTTAGATAAAATAGATTCCATTTTCATCATCCATGAGCTCACAAAGACGTAGTAAGACTGTACATCTCTAACAATGGAAAATATTGGGGTTACTAAGCACAGGAAAGCAAATAAACTATTTCTTCATACTGACTGGAGTAAAATATTTCCTTACAGTATCACTCCATCTTTCTGGTGCAAGGATAGCTATCTTATATATGTAATTTACTCATTCAACAAATATTTATTGTGTACCTATACAGGCCACACACTGTTTCTCAGATGCAAAACAGATTTCACTGTTTCTGTTCTCTGAAAACAAAACAGTAAAATCAGCAGTAACAAAGCAGACATAAAATCCTTGTCTTCATGAAGCTTATAGTCTAGAAAGTTGTACAAAAAAGAAATCAATAATTAAAATATTAAAATCATTAAAAGATGTCAGATGATGAATACTATGGCAGAAAATAAAGCAGCTCAAAGGATTAAGGACTGGGGTGTGGGTACAATTTTAGAGTAATCAAGTAGGCTCATTGATTTTGAGCCAGGATGTGAAGGAGATGAATGAGTAATCCATGCAAATATATGAGAAAATTCTAGGAAAGTGACAAAAGCAAATACCCTAACAATGTGGAAATGTATCTGGCATGTTCAGGTAATAACAAAAAAGTCAGTATGACTGGAGCACAGTGAGTAGGGATGAGAACAAAAAAAAGGAGATTAGGAAGAGGTTAGGAGAGTAGAAAAGAAAGAAGGGAAAGAATTTATGGAAGGCCTTGTACGGAGATGAAAAGACACTACAGTGTGTGGGCAGAGAGACTTTACCTAACTTTGGTTTCAAAAGGATCTGATAAATTAACAATAAACTACTGAGGGGACAATGGAAAACCACCTAGGAAGCTATTATAATAATGCATATAGTACTGTCATGAAAATAAAGGGGGTGGGAAGAAACTCATCAAGTTAAAGTCAACTTTACCAAAAATCATCACAGACATACTGCTTTTAATGACATCAAATAAGACCACCTACTGCAACTGAATCATTGCCTTCACTTCACTTAAACATAAAAATATTTAACATGGATTATAAAAAATATGTCCGAGTATAGACCCATAAAGTATAATTTGACTGTATCTTAAATTGACTTTAAGCCCAAAATATTTTTTAAAAAAACAAAAACAGTGTCTAGAAAACAAATCTCCTAGAGACTGTCCAACCCTTCTTTGGTCATGACTAAGTATATTCAATCTTAAAAGTCAAATGCTTTCTATATATTTAGAGTCAGTACAAGAAAGGAAAATACAAAATATCTAAATATTTCATTATGGTTGTTTGTAAAACCTACTTGGTAAGTGATTGAGCTTTCTGTTGTAGGAAAGTATCCCTGTGTATTTTAATGGCTTGAAGACTTTTTCTGTCTAGAAGTTTGGCAGCTGCTGGTATTTTCTGGATCAGAAAATTATCAGGAAACCAAATAATATTAGCAGTTAGAGTGATGGCTGGTACCTGAAAAAGGCAAGAGGGGAAAAATCATAAAATACTGGCCAAATAATAAGCTGTTGAACAGTTACAAAATACACAGGAAGACAATTCATTTCAAGAACCACAAAAAAAATACTCATTAATGTGTGAGAAGACGAATACCTTACTGCCCTTCTACACTTGTAGACAAACATGAAAATTTTATTCTGCCTAAATATGAAAAACATGCACACACCAAACATACCCTCTTGCGAATTTTTAGATGAATAAAAATATTCAACAAGCAAACAGAAACGTGAATTGTCATGTCCTTTACTTTCACTATATATTTTAGTGTTTAAAAAAAAAAAAAGAATACCGATAATTGGGTTCTCATGGCCACTTATTACTTGATGCGACATACAAACTAAATTTTCTACTTTGAAATCAGGTGCCACATCACAGAAATAGCAAAAATGTAGAAAAAAATTATTTTGTATTTTTTCTACTTCAGTAATGAAAGGAGTGGCAAGAGAAAGAGAAGAAAAAAACAAAAAAGATGAAAAGGGAAAAAAGTAGCAGTAGTAGTAGCACTAATAGAAAGTTAATGTACAGGGGAAAAAATAACACATTGCAATGTGTATTCATATGATATGGAATTAAGAAGTATTTTCATTTATGATGTACTTATATCTGGAATGCATGAATTTAGAAAATGAACACTATTGAATTATTAATTTTGTAAATAGGAATAAAATGCAGTTTAAAATCCTAGTTTTGTGAAAACTCTTTATTCAAATTCAAAAAATAAAAGTTCCAAGTTCTTACCTTCTTACAAATGTCCAACAAAGACTTATAAAACTTTTTATCAACAGTTCGAAAAATTTGAAAGTGCAATACAAAGAGTCCACAAATTCCAACATATTTGTCTCTCTGGTCAATTTCAGAAGGTTCTCCTTGTAAAATAGCAACAGGACAGAAAAACAGAACAAATATACTTCAATTAAGCTTTTAAGGAAATGCAACCTTTATAAACAAAAACCAAAAGATGCAATTTACATTACCAAGTTTGGCTTCTACATTTGCAAAAATCGAGCGAATACTATGTGCAAATTCCTCAGCAAAAGCGCTATTTTTTGACACAGATACTCCTCCATTAAGAGAATCAAATTGTTGTTCTATACAAGCCTAGACAGAAAACATTTAATAAGAAATTTAGATCTCGATAATAAACTATTAAACATTTAGGATACAGTGTATGATAAACTTCTACATTAAAGATTTTCATTTTACTAAAACTGAAGCTCTTTAGTCTAACCAGTATCTAAATCTTTTTGAATGGAACATGTATATGTACTTATGTTGATAAAGGAATGTCAGTTATGTGAAATAAAGTGAACCCTAAATATATTAATCCTGTATGAAAACGTACAATAATGCTCAGATATAGAAGATATACCTAATAAAGCTTTGTTAAGCATGTTTTTTATTTACTTTGTACTGTTAAGTTAATGTTTTCCATTTATAATGGCCTACCTAGCAATTTATGATAGTATGTATGGAAATGTCTCCTGGAAAAACCAAGAACAAAAACATTTTCTTCTAAACCAAACAAATTACCAGTTAAAACAGATATACAGCTGACCCTGAACAACGCCAGATTAGGAATGCCAACCACCACATAGATGAAAATCTGTGTATAATTTCTAACACCTCCAAGAACTTAACTACTAATAGCCTACTGCACAGTATTGAGCAGAACTCTTACCAATAACAAAGTTGATACGTAAAAGATTAGTTATCTACATTTATTTTATGCACTCATGACATAACTTTTTCTTTCTGGTTTTTTGAGACAGAATCTCACATTGTCAGCCTTGACAGAGTGCTGTGGTGTCACAGCTCACAGCAACCTCAAACTCCTGGGCTTTAAGCGATTCTCTGGCTTTAGCCTCCCAAGTAGCTGGGACTTCACAATGCCTGCCTATTTTTAGAGATGAGGTCTCATTCTGGCTCAGGCTAGTCTCCAACCTGTAAGCTTAGGCAATCCATCCTCCTCAGCCTCCCAAGTGCTGGGATTATAGGTGTGAACCACCTCGCTCGGCCTTTTTCTTACATTTTTTTTATATTCCCAGGTGGTAGTTCATCTGCAAGTTTTTTTAATGTGTTGCAAATCTCAAAACAATTTTCCAATATATTATTGGAGTAAAATCTGCATTTGAGTGGACCCACAGAGTTCGTATACACGTTGTTCAATGGTCAACTGTAAACAAGAATTGAATCAATCTGTTAAAAACTACGATCCTATAAAACATAAACTAAAGTTCATCTGGAAGCAGATTTTAAAAGGAATAATAATGCAATTTCTGGTGCAAACTGCCCAAAGTAATGTGGTACAACAGAACTTTTCTGTGATGTTAAGAAATGTTTCACACATCCATGCAAGCTAATATGATGGCTAGCTATGAACTTACATGTGGCCATTAGGCATTTGAAATATGGCTAGGGTGACTAACACTTTTTAATTTAAAAAGCCACTGTGGTTAGAAGCTACCACACTGAATTATGCAGAATTGTATTTCCTAAGCATAAAAATAAACAAACTTTTTTTTTTTTTTTGAGACAGAGTCTCACTTTGTCACCCTCAGTACAGTGCCGTAGCGTCACAGCCATAGTAAGCTCCAACTCCTGGGCTTAGGTGATTCTTCTGACTCAGCCTCCCGAGTAGCTGGGACTATAGGTGCCCGCCACAACACCCAGCTACTTTTTGTAGCAGTTTTGGCCAGGGCCGGGTTTGAACCCGCCACCCTTGGTATATGGGGCCCTACTCACTGAGCCACAGGCGTCACCCAATAAACAAACTTTTTAAAAGTGGTCTTACAAACCTAAATCTACAGGGTCACAACAAACACAATATAGGCATAACTCAGAGATATTACAGATTTGGTTCTAGACCACCCCAATAAAGTGAGTTGCACAAATTTTTTAGTTTTCCAGGGAACATAAAAGTTACGTTAACACTATATTGTAATCTATTAAGTATGCAATAGCATTATGTCTTTAAAAATGTACATTAATTGGGTAGTACCTATGGCTCAGTGGGTAGGGCGCTGTCCCCATGTACCAAGGGTGGCGGGGGCAAACCCGGCCCGGCCAAACTGCAACAAAAAAAAGCCGGGCATTGTGGCGGGCGCCTGTAGTCCCAGCTACTCAGGAGGCTGAGGCAAGAGAATCGCCTAAGCCCAGGAGTTGGAGGTGGCTGTGAGCTGGGTGATGCCACGGCACTCTACTAAGGATGATAAAGTAAGACTCTGTCTCTATGGAAAAAAAAGTACATTAATTAAAAATACTTTTTTGCTAAAAAATGCTAACAATTTCTAGCTGAGCCTTAGCAAGTCATATCTTTTTGCTGCTGGAGGGTCTTCTCTCCATGTCAACAGCTCCTGACTGAGCAGGTTGATAGTTAAGATAGCTAAGATAGATATGGCAATTTCTTAAAATAAAACCAAAAGTTTTGCCACATGAATTGACTCTTCCTTTCACAAAAGATTTCTGTTAGTACACAACACTCTTTGATAGCATTTTACTACAGTATAATATCTTTCAAAATTGGAATCAATCCTCTCAAACCCTATCACTACTTTATAAACTAAGTTTCTTTGTCATTTCAGCCATGTTCACAGCATCTTCACCAGAAGTGTAATTCATCTCAAGAAACCACTCTTTGCTCATCCTTAAGCAGCAACTCTTCATTTGGTCAAGTTTCATCTTGAGATTATAGCAATTCAATCACAACTTCAAGCTTCCCTTCTAATTCTAGTTCTCTTGTCATTTCCACCACATCTGCAGTAACTTCCTCCACTGCAAATCCCTCAAAGTCAGACATAAGGGCTGCAATCAACTTCTTCCAAACTCTTACTAATGTAGACATGAATCACAATCACAATCTTTTTAATGGTATCTAGAGTGATGAATCCCTTCCAGAAGGTTTCCATTCACTTTGCCCAGACCTGTTAAAAGGAATCACTGTGTATGAGAGCTACTGTCTCATGAAATGTATTTCTTAAATAAAAGGTGAAATGACTCCTAGATTGATGGATTACAAAGCTGATACTGTGTTAGCAGGCATGAAAAACAAAATATCCTTGTACATCTCAGTAAGTGCTCTTATAGGACCAGGTGCACTGTCATAGCAGTAATATTTTGAAAGGAATCTTTTCTTCTGAGCAGGACGTCTCAAGAGTGAGTTTAAAATATTGAGTAAACCATGCTATGAACTGATGTGCTTTCAATATAGGCTTTGTTGCTCCATGTATAGAACACAGGCAAAGGAGACTTACATAATCCTCAAGGGCCCTAACATTTTCAGAATGATAAATAGGCACTGGTTTTAACTTAAAACTCACCACCTGCATTAGCCCCTAACAAGATAGTCAATCTGTCCTTTGAAGCTCTGCAGCCGGGCACTGGCTTCTCGTCTCCAACTATGAAAAGTCCTAGATGGCATTTTTTTCCATTAAAAGCCTATTTTATCTACATTAGAAATCTGTTGTTTAGGAGCAGAACCTATGGCTCAAGGAGTACGGCCCCATATACCAGAGGCAGTGGGTTTGAAGCTGGCCCCAGCCAAAAAAAAACTGGAAAAAAAAAAAAAAAAAAAAACAACTGTTGTTCAGTGTAGCCATCTTCATCAATGGTCTTAAGAGATGGTCCTGGGTAACTTGCCAAAGCTTCTACATCAGCACTTGCTACTTTACCTTACACTTTTATGTTATGGAGACAGCTTCGTTCCTTAAACCTCGTGAACCAACTTGTGTTAGCTTCAACCTTTTCTTCTGCAGTTTTCTTACATCTCTTTTTAGAATTAAAGAATTAGGGCTTTGCTCTGGATTAGGCTTTGGCTTAAGCAAATGTTGTGGTTTCATCTCCTATCCAGGCCCCTAAAACTTTTCCTCTAACAGCAATAAGGCTATTTTGTTTCTTATCATTTCTATGTTCACTGCAGTGGCACTTTTAATTACCTCCAAAATTTTGTTTTTGCAATAGCACCTTAGCTATATGGTGCAAAAGTCCTACCTTTCAACCTATCTCAGCCTTTGACATACCTTCCTCACTATGTTTAATCAACTACAGCACCTTCTGATTTAAAGTGAAAAACATGCAACTCTTCCTTTTATTTGAACACTTAGGGGCCATTTTGGGTTATTAATTGGCCTAATTTCAATATTGTGGTGTCTCAGGGAATAAGGAAGCCCAAGAGGTAGGTCAATGGCCTGTTAGTGGAGCAGTCAGAATACATACAACAAGCATTAAGTTTGCCATCTTATATGTATACAATTCATACCACTTCAAAATAATTATAAGTACAATTACCATCAAAGTTAATTTGCTGGGCACAATGACTCAGGCCTATAATCCTAGCCTTCTTGGAAGCTAAGGCAGAAGGATGCCTTAAGTTCAGGAGTTTGAGACTGGCCTGAGCAAGAGTGGGACATCGCCTCTCCAAAAACAGAAAAATAAAAAAAAAGAAAAATTAGCTGGGTATTGTGGTAGGTACCTGTAGTCCCAGCTACTTGGGAAGCTGAGGCAGGAGGATCACTTAACCAAGGAGTTTGTGGATGCTGTGAGCTAGGGTAATGCCATGATACTCCAGGCTGGGCAACAGAGTGAGACTCTGTCTCAAAAAAAAAAAAAAAAAAATCACTGATCACTATAACAGACATAATGATGATTTTAAAAAAAAGTTTGAAATATTATGAGAATTACCAAAATGTAACAGGGACACAAAATGAACACATGTTGCTGGACAAATGGCACTGATTAGACGTGCTCACAGCAGGGTTGCCGTAAACCTTCAATTAATAAAAAACAGAATTATCTGCAAAGCAGAAGAAAATGAGGTATGCTTGTACTTAACATAACTACTTAGATCTTAGACCAGTGATTTTCAACTGGCGTGCCACAAAAATTTTTCAAATCATTACTTAAGTTATTTTCGAAAAAAATTCAAAGCACAGAAAGTATATTTTTGACCAACATAATTTAACTGTGCTATGGAAGCTTAACTATAGGTTCAAGTGTACCATGAGATAAAAAAGGTTGAAAAATACTGCCTTAGACCTTAATCCTTAGTTTTATCCTCTTACATAATTAAAAAAATTCTCACCCTCCAAATATAACTAATACACTATTAATTTTATTGCTTCTATACTGAAATAATTCTATTTTAGTACACTAACAATCATTTTAAGGCAAGGTATTTTTAAAAAAAAAACTCAACAGTATACTGTAACAGTGTCCTACCATCATTCTGAGCTGTATCACCTAATGCAAAGCCCAATCATCACAGCCTGATACAAAACCCTACTTACCTGGAATATCATTCCATCAAGTAACTGCCCTTCTAGCTTTAATAAGAATTTTTCAAATGGTTTTAGTTTTTCTTCCTGAATTCCAAATTTTGAAGGATTGTGATGGACAGATTTCAGTAACCTTATAAATGATTGAGAGACAGATATTAAACCTACTTAATGAATTCTTAAATTAAGAATTTGATTTCTTTTTTTTTTTTTGAGACAGAGCCTCAAGCTGTTGCCCTGGGCAGAGTGCTATGGCATCACAGCTCACAGCAACCTCCAACTCTTGGGTTCAAGCGATTCTCCTGCCTCCTCCTCCCAAGTAGCTGGGACTACAGGCACCCGCCACAACGCCTGGCTATTTTTTGGTTGCAGCCGTCATTTTTGTTTGGCGGGCCCTGGCTGGATTCAAACCCCGCAGCTCAGAAGTTATGTGGCTGGCGCCATAGCCACTTGAGCCACAGGCACTGAGCTGAAATCAAAATTTTTAATTGGCTCTACATATTTGAAAATTTGAGAACAATCCTTTAACATACATAATTTTCTTATTTTTTTTTTATGTCATCTTAATTCAGATGCCACGTGCTTTGTACTTATCAGACATTTGGTGAATACTTACAAATTGAATAAATGGAGTATGTAATAAAGTAAAACCAAACTCAGGAAAACAACTGTCATTTGAATAGAACCCATGGGGGAAAAATATGAGTTTAAAGGTAGATAAATTAACATTCTACTATACTGTAAGAATCAAGATGCTGGCCTGGTACAGTGGTTCACACCTATAATCCCAGCACTTTAGAAGGCTGAGGCTGGTGGATTGCTGGAGTTCAGGAGTTTAAGAACTGCCTGAGCAAGAGTGCGATCCTGTCTTCACTAAAAACAGAAAAATTAGCCAGGCATTATGGCAGGCACCTGTAGTCCCAGTTACTGAGCAGGCAGAGGCAGGATAGTAACTTGAGCTCAGGAATCCGAAGTGCTGTGAGCTATGACGCCAAGGCACTCTACCCAGGGTGAAAGAGTGAGACTCAGTCTCAAACAAACAAACAAAAAACCCCTACAATTAGGATGCTGTATATGGGTATACCATAACTTCCAACAAACCCATCTGAAATTAAAGGATGGTCACTGCCTTCATAAAAACATTTGACATGATAGCCTTCTAAATACTGATCCCCAGATCTTTTAAAAGATTTGCATTTTTTATTTGTTTGCTTTTTTATTAATACTAATACATTAACCATACAAAGTAACAGAATATTTAAAAATAGTTTATATACCTTTTATACATAGTCCAGTGTTCTTTCAGTGTGATATGATTATCAATAATTTCATCCAGAGTGAGTAAAACTGTAAGCAGTTCTCCCAAGTGCTCATACATAGTCTGTCAAAAAACCTTTAATGATTATCATTTAGTCACTAGTTAGAAGTTAAGCCTCATGTGGATTTTTAAAGTAAAATAAATACATTATTGTATTTGCTTTAACTATATCTGTTTATTAAAGCAGTAACTATATCTGTTTATTAAACTACGTCTAATCCTCAGATGGGACTACTAGTCTTAAATAAAGAATACTTTCCCCAATGTTTCATCATTAATTATGAAACTGCAAATTTGTTTCACTGCCCAAAGGGACCATTTAGACAACTGGCAATAGGCCACTACTGGAAAAAACTAAGTTACACAAATAGTGGGGAAGTAACTCCTCATCAATTGCACAGATAAAAGAGAACAAATGCAAAAAACAAAAAAAATCTTTTAAGAGTCTAGCTATAATTGTTGTACTACCCAATCATATAAACTCCAAAGTAAAATACAGTAAAAACATGAGTTTTACAGATCAAGTTAAATTACTTTTACCTGAAAATGAACTCCAGTTGTCTCTATAATTTTGGGGGCAATCCTGGAATAAAATAATACCCAAGTCAAAAACATTTTCCTTTTCTGTCACACTTCATTCTTATTTCAAGAATATACGTAGAAGCAGAAGCTCCTGGAATTTGAGTATGTATTTATCTAAAATTTAAGATATCGAAAAAATTACCACCATATTCCATTCTCCCAGAAGGGAACTATCTCATATATACAGAATCTGAGCTACCTTTGCCTATATCCCACTCATGAGCAGAAGTATGATGCTAAGCAGCCTACAAATAACTTTAGACATTACACATAAAGCATCTACCATGGAAGTAGAGAAATAATAAAACTGATATTCGTACCTTTCTAAACTATTAACATTTCTTGATTATGAACTAGAACTTTGTTATCCCATTCCAACTGGGCCTTTGGGAACTACTCTTCTCTTTAGTCAGGTTTATTTCTAAGTTCTCATCCTTACTAAAAAACAATACATCCTACTAAGATTATACCAAAGTCAAAAGCCACATAAAAATTCAATTCTACCTACTAGATAATCAATTTACTTAACAATAATTAATTTAAAATAGCTCTTGTATATCACAGCATATACAGATATACCATAAAATAGAATATATTTTTTTTAATTAAACACAAAGTTCAAATAAATGCCCTCTCTCTAAGGCAGGAATGGGATAACAGGTAGTCTTACACGCTAGGTACTTCAAGAAGGAAGGGGAGCTATGCTTTGATTCTCTCCTGCCACACAGGAATAGAGCTTCTATGGAAAGACAGAACATAAACAAATACCTAGCTCAGGGGAAAAACATGAAAAACAGCAGAGTCTTCCAGTTTATCAAGAGTTAAGATGCAGCATGGTTTAATAAGAACAATAGCAAATTGTTGACTGGTGATCAAAAGAACAGCACTGAAACCACTAAGGAATCTTGGCAAATAATTCATCTAAGCCTCAGTTATTTCTCTCTCAATAATAATCTCTACTTAGATACCTAAACAGTTTTTGTAAGTATATAATAGTAAATGTGGAAAAAAATCTCAAGTATAAAAAATAAATCAAATGCAAGATACTATTTTGTGGTAAGAACAAGGGCACTATGAAAAGTTGATTAATTTTCTTGACTTAGGATAGTGGTCTAAGAGCAGCCAGGCAGTACCACCTCCTCCAAGGTATGAGCACCGATGCAATGGGGCTCCCTTTCCAAGTTCCCAGATTCTGGCAACCCTAATCTTTTCACTTTTGTTCCCTGGATGCAGAGGTGGAATCTACTTCCTCTGGACTACCCTACTCTTCTCTTTGTCCTTTCAGCTCGCCAACTCCTGTATAATCAATTCTCTGTACTAAGTCTATTCTTAAAAATGTAAACAAATTTTATTGTGTATATTCAGGTATATTTTACTGTGTTTTTTTTTTTTTTTTTTGAGACAGAGCCTCAAGCTGTCACCCTGGATAGAGTGCGGTGGCATCACAGCTCACAGCAACCTCCAATTCCTGGGCTCAAGTGAGTCTCCTGCCTCTGCCTCCTAAGTAGCTGGGACTACAGGCACTCACCACAATGCCCAGCCATTTTATAGTTGCAGCCACCATTGTTGTTTGGTGGGCCCAGGCTGGATTCGAACCCGCCAGCTCAGGTGTACATGGCTGGTGCCTTAGCCCATTGAGCCACAGGCACCGAGCCTATTGTGTATTTTTAAGGTCATTAGAATTACAGAATTTTTCAATGTGGATTCCCTAGCTCATCCCTTGAGATTCTGTATTTTAAGAAAAGTCTAATGTGGTGAGTCAGAGAACCTTTAGAGAGGAAAGGAAAAATGAGAGAAAACATGGTATGTGTATAAATTCCTATTAGCCTTTTTCTGTCTCATCAAATTTCTTTAAGATTTTTCTGTCAACATTCCCCTTAAACAGACGATGAGTTCATTCACCATGGCAGATACTGTGTTTTATTAACTTATATATTATCAACTAGTATTTCAAATACTGAGTGCTTAAAGAATGCTGAATGAAGCGAATAAGTGAACAAAAAACTAGTTCAGGTAATTAGTTTTAGAAAAACATTTCTTACATCTCTATTATAAAAGAAAAAATGCTTCTAAAATCATTACTTGTTACTGATATAGAGGGCAGCCAACTGATGGACCACATTCATCACCACTTCATAGCACCTCGTAACAAAACAAGACAGTTCCTGAAATGACAAGTTGAGTATACATTACAAAGTTACTTTTAAATGTCACTTTCAGTTAAATTCCATAGTAACAACTTTAATGAAAACATAATAGTTTTCAGATAAAACCTCCAGTTAACCAGCAACCGAACAACTTCAAGCATCCCTCAAGCAATCAATACTTAACTCACCTTCTACATCCCAGAGTCACAACTATCTCTTTGTTCTCACTACATTTCATTCACCCTTCTATTTCAAGTCCAACGTTTTAGTTACTTCACATAACTCCTGAACAGCAGGGCCGTCTCATTTTTTCTTTGAATACCAAGTGACCAGCAAGGTGGCTAACATTCAACAGTGCCTTAATAAATTTCTGTCCTATTAAATGAATAAATGAACGAACATCTGAACGAATAAAGAAGCTCAAAAGCAGCTAGTTTAGAAAGTGTAATAATGTGAGGAAGAGAGAGACTTCTAAAAGTCACTCTAAAATAATTTTAAACATTTATCACCTATAATCATAATTATAAGCAGGCTTGGCATATAGCAAATGAAATATCAATTATATTAGGGATATTCCTGCATTAAATAATAATTAACTCACATCTTCCACATACGTCCCAGACCTTCTGACAATTTGGTTTTCAGAAGCTTTCAACGTTTAAACCTATAAACATAGTTGAAATCTAACATATTTAAAACCTAATTAAATCTACTACTGTTCTAATTTTAAGATCTATGACAGCAGGCATTTCTGTTGTTTTTGTGCAACCCCATATTCCCAGGACCAACAGTTTCTAACATTTACAAAGGGTGCCAAAAAAAGTATACGTATTTTAAGAAAAAATTGTATTAAAATTGTAACTGACAACAGAAGATGAATACAAGTCACGTTTGAGTACCTCTTGTAAATGGAGTCAAATGTGACTTGATTACAATTTTACTTTTTTCCTTTCTTAAAACATGTATACATTTTTTGGCACCCTCTGTATATTTACGTAATTATATACATAAATTATGATCATAGCTTTAAAGAGTCACTACATAATGCTAAGATTCAATTTCTCAGAAATGATGAACAATTCTAAACTCTAATGAACTGAGTAAAATATCTTTAAAATAAAAAAGGCAAAATTTGCATATTTACTGGGACCCTCCAAACTGTATTTCTTTTGTTTGTTATGAGACGAGTTTCACTCTGTTGCCCAGGCTAGAGTGCCATGGTGTCACCCTAACTCACAGCAACCTCAAACTCTTGGATTCAAGCAATCCTCCTGCTTCAGCCTCCCAAGTAGCTGGGACTACAGGCACCTGCCAAGACGCCCATCTAATTTTTCTATTTTTAGTAGAGATGGGGTCTTGCTCTTACTCAGGCTGATCTTGAACTCCTGAGCTCGAGCCATCTCCCGCCTCTACATTCCATAGTGCTAAGATTGCAAACATAAATGCCCACCCAGTCCAAATTACATTTCTCAGACACCTTGCTGGACAGGAAGCCTGCAGCAGCCAGGCAGTGCCACCTTCTCAGGGGTATAAGCACCAATTTCTTAAGGCTTCTTCTCAAGCTTCTCAAGATTGGATTCTGGCAAGCCCAATCTTTTCTCTTTTACTCCTTGGGTGCAGAGATGGTATCTGCTTGCTCTAGACTCTCTCACTGTTTTCTTTGTACTTTCAGCCTTTCAATTCCTGTACCACCAATTTTCTATATTAAATCCCCTCTTTTTCTTAATTTAAATAAATCTTACAGTGTATATTTAAGGCATACAACATGTTATAGGAAAACTATAGATAATAAAAAAGTTACTAAAGTGAAGCAAATTAACACTTATACCTTTTTTCATTTATGTGGTAAAAGCAGCTAAAATCTACTCATTTAGCAGGAATTCCCGTATACAGTACCATTGTATTTTCCATTATTCTCATGCTGTACATTAGATTTCTGGGCTAATTCACCCTAAAAATCTGCTACATCTTTTGAAACAGCACATTTGTTTTCTAGCCAGGACTCTGACTAACAAATACCATATTATCAATAAAATCATCCCAATTAGGTCAAATACAAAAAAAAAAAGGAGTAAAGATATACAAGATTTGAACAATATGTTAGCATGCCTAATTTGATGAAATATATCAAATCTTATACCCAAGAATCAGAAAGGAGGAAGGTCTATGGGTATTTTTCCCTTATCTCCAATGTATGCTTTTATTATACTGTAAAGAAGAGGGGAAGAAATAGAAGTTATTTCACTCTTTTGATAAAAGTAAACTAAGAGATCTAGAATTGCTAAAACTTTGCAGTGAATGAAAGCTTTACCTAAATTGAACCATGCTTTTAGAAACATCAACTGCTGCTGCTTTTAACATTTTCATCATTGCTTATTTAACAGCTTAATCCTTTCCTTTAACAACTTTTCCGGCTCGGCACCTATGGCTGGCTCAGCGGGCTAAGGCGCCAGCCACGTACACCGAAGCTGGTGGGTTCGAATCCAGCCTGGGCCCGCCAAACAACAATGACGGCTGCAACCAAAACAAAAATGGCCGGGTGTTGTGGCGGGCGCCTGCAATCCCAGCTACTTGGGAGGCGGAGGCAGAAGACTCGCTTGAGCCCAGGAATTGGAGGTTGCTGTGAGCTGTAATGCCACAGCACTCTATCCAGGGTGACAGCTTGAGGCTCTGTCTCAAAAAAAAAAAAACAAAACAACAACAACTTTTCCTACTGGATACGAAGTTTAAATTCTTTTAAATATCTTGGAGACAAACTGTCCGGAAATGAAAATATACAAAGAACGTTATTTTGGTACCTTATTTCCCTAAAAATGCTTGGAAATCTTTCAGGAGTTACGATCAACCTGCCAGGGGTGCCCAATCTGAGGCCCACAGGCCACATGCAGATTAGGTTTTGCTTATTTGCAGTGTCATGAAAAGTGTACACAGACCTCTTCTTTTGCTCATCAGCTTTTGTGTTTGTGTATTTACTGTGTGACCCAAAACAACTCTTACTCTTCCAGAGAAAAGGTTGGATACCCCTGTCCAACATTAATTATCTTACTCTCTGATTATACATCTTTGGTATTTATTTCAAGGATTCACAACTTTTAAAATTATTTAAATTGATTCAAACTTTCCCCCCAAAAAGCTTAGTAGAAAGTAAAAATCAGTTTACCTGTAAGAATGAAATAAATCTCCCCATTTGAATTTGGCAATCTCCTTCTACCATGCTGGAATCTGTAGCTTTAAAAGGCAATGTGAAGAATACATTTTAAACTCAATCAACACCCAAAAAGAATGAAGTGATTTTCTTCATTAAAACATCTTTTATGCTCGGCACCCGTAGCACAGTGGTTACGGCACCAGCCACATACAATAAGGGTGGCGGGTTTGAACCCGGCCCAAGCCAGCTAAACAACAATGATAATTGCAACAAAAAATAGCAGGACCTTGTGGCGGGCACCTGTAGTCCCAGCTACTTGGGAGGCTGAGGCAAGAGAATCACTTAAGCCCAAGAGTTTGAGGTTGCTGGGAGCTGTGATGCCACAGCACTCTATCGAGGGCAACATAGTGAGACTCTGTCTCAAAACAAACAAAAGAACATCTTTTAATCTGCATAGTGCTGAAAACACGGAATTTTTACACTGAAGATAAAAATGAAACCATTAACCACATAATTAAAGTAATCATCTGCTTTGCTATTAAACAAATTCCAAGGAAAATTTTCATCTACTTTCAGTACTTTATAACTCATAAAAATATCACAAATTCTCTGATTTTGGAGAATTGCTATTGCTTTATCACTTAGATTTTTTTCACCTGTTTACAAAATGAACCAACAAAACATTTTTGTGTTTATTTTCCCCACACTATTACAATATTGAATCATGGTATTCCAAAAATTAGTGACTTTTTGTTCATTTCAACCTTCAAAACGGTATCACCAGTTTTGAATTTTAAAACTTACCTCCTTCTCCATAAAACAAGAGACCATTGTAAAATTTGATTTCAGCCTATTTTAAAAAACAAAAATTAAAATGTTAAAGGTTATTTTGTTTTCAAATTCTTAGGCTCTCTTAGTTACCTATATTAAATAATGAACAGAGAACTAAATCATTTATATATAAACTCAATTAAATTCAAAAACTGCTTATAATACAATTAAATTCAATTCATTTTTAGAGTAACAAAAATAGTGTCAACACTCAAAGCTGTATCTTGATTCCTTTAGGCTTTATCTTATCTGAACACTCTCATTGTTCTACATCTTCCAATTAGTTCATGAGAGACAAAAGAGCAACAACAAAGTATCAGAAGGGGGGGAGTTTACCAACCGCTACCAAAGTTTTATGGAATGGCTCTTGGGTAAGGAAACACAAAATTAAGTGCAAATTAAAAATTCACAGCTTTTTTTAAAAATCAGGTTTTACCTGAAGAATCAGTATATATACATATGGCAGGTACCACAGATTTCTGAGGTTTCCAAACCTAGATTCAAGCTGTTAAAACCAATAAGATGTCAGGTAAGTGACATCCTCTATAAACTTCAGTTTCCTTACTTATTCCTTACCCACCTCCCTAGGTTGTTATAAGGATTCAGTATTTTACACGTAGTAAGTACTCAATGAATTGTAGCCATTAAGTATTGCTATTCCTTTAAACGATTAATTCAACACACAATATTTATTGCACACTGTACATATTAAGCACATACTTGCTTTGAAATAACCTGTTTTTAAAGTTTTAAGACAAGAATACAAATAATTACCTCATATTTTAATTTCTTGATTTCACAACAAAGTGCAGCATAAACAGTGATGACTTTGTTCAAGACCTAGTTTCATGAGTAAAAACACGAAGAGTAAATTATAACAGATAACTTAAACATTATTAAAAATATATTTCTAAGTTTAGAATTCTGTACCTTGTTTTCGGTCTTTATGAGTTCCAAAAGGGAAGACTGCTCATAAGGCAAAAGCTATAGAAACAAAGGAAAAGAACATTTCTTTTTAATTAGAAAAATCACTGAAATTTTAAATACAACAAAATGAGGCTAACTCTATTCTACTTTGTCTAAGTAGTGTGTACCCAGCAATAGTACCACCTATTTTATTCAAAACAATCTCATCAGACAACACATAAAGAAAGTAAACAAGCTCAAGAAGAAATGGCCCAACATGACATAATGTTGCAATGATCCTGGTTGCCCTCTAAATCATAAGGTGGCTAAATATGAGTGCAATGCAAGAAAATACAAGATAGTAAGATAATACCAGCATTATTAAACTCCTTTAGCTAAGATCATGTGCAAAGACCTCTCATCATTTTGGAATCTGCTATGTAGGCTCAAATTTAATTAGATATTTTTAAAAGGGTCAAATAAGTTATCATAAAGAATAAAAACAAGATAGGAGATAGAGAATATCTTTTCTTAAACCCACGACTCAGAAACACTTAATATACAGTATGCAGTTCACTTATCTTGTAAGGGCAGCTCAGGTTCCACCTTTTTATGGCCATCATCTATCTATAAGTGATCTCATTATTAATTAAAATCTTAGGCTCCCCTTTGGTTATATACTAACAAATATTTATGTAGGAGAAGTTATATATACCCTTTCTCATTAGGTTGTAATTTCTGTTTATAGAAATTTTTTCTGAGTATATGATTTTCCTAAAATACTAAACAAAGAACCTAGTGTAGTAAATGGCCTAATAACGGAACTCAAGCAAGGATTCAAAGAAAGCTACTGGGAAGGGGGGAAGTTCCACAAGATAATAAAATTGTAAAGATCAGAAGTCTTCTGTACAGGAAGACATAGCTAAGAGATGATTTCATCTTTTATAAAATCTGAGAGTTGAAACAAGCATATTGTTATCAAAGCTAGAAGAGGACTTAAAAGCCCAAGTGTAAGTTTTAAAAAAATAAAGTATTTCTTCTTCAGACATACAGATGGGTAGTAAGCAAATGAAAAGATGCTCAACATCATTAGCCATCAGAGAAAAGCAAATCAAGACCACAAAGGATCACATCCACTAAGAAACATATAATCAAAAAGGTAAGTGTTGGCAAGAATGCAATGAAATAGGAACCCTCATACAGTGCGGGTAGAAATATAAAATGGCATAGCCACAATGGAAAACAATCTGGCAGTTCCTTAAGAAGTTAAACATGGTTACCATTATGACTCTGCAATTCCATTCCTACAGAGTGTGTGTGTGTGTGTCTGTGTGTGTATGCAGATACACAAGGTGCCAAAAAGTATACACATTTGAAAAAAGGAAAAAGACTGTATTAAAATTGTAATACTTCAGCCACGTTTGACTTCTGCAATTACAAGAGATACAAGACACAATATACAAGATAAGAAACATTACTGGTATACATTGAGTGTTATAATTTTAATACAGGTTTTTCCTTTCTTAAAATGTGTATACATTTTTTGGCATCTTCTGTATACACTAACATAAAAACAAAACCTTTACACAAACGCTGATAGCAGTGTTCATAACAGCCAAAAAGCAGAAAAAGCCACTCAGTTATCAATAGATGCATGTATAAATAAAATGCGGTACTATGTATATCTATTCCATACAACATAACATTATTCAGTAATAAAAAGAAATAACGTACTGACATTTGGGAAAAACATGGATGAGACTTGAAAACGTCATGCTAAGTGAAAGAAGCCAATCACAAAGAACCACATATTGCTTGGTTCCATTTATATGAAATGCACAAAAGAGACAAAGAAAACATATTGAATGGTGGCTACCTAGGGCTGGTAAGTGATGGTGGGGGAGGGGTATTGTCTACTAATGT
Organism: Arctocebus calabarensis; assembly: GCA_963573935.1. Lineage (NCBI taxonomy): Eukaryota > Metazoa > Chordata > Mammalia > Primates > Lorisidae > Arctocebus > Arctocebus calabarensis. The sequence goes on from CAUYON010134293.1 coordinate 26,868, forward strand.
GTATGGGATTTTTTTTTTTTTTTTGAGACAGAGCCTCAAGCTGTCGCCCTGAGTTGAGTGTCGTTGCATTACAGCTCACAGCAACCTCCAATTCCTGGACTCAAGCGAGTCTCCTGCCTCTGCCCGGCCATTTTTTTTTTGTTTGGGTTGTAGCCGTCTTTGTTGGTTGGCGGCCCAGGCTGGATTCGAACCCGCCAGCTCAGGTGTACGTGGCTGGCGCCCCAGCCTGCTGAGCCACAGGCGCCGAGCCTGTTGTTGTTGTTTTGAGTTTTTGGCCAGGGCTGAGTTTGAACCTGCCACCTCTGGTATATGGGGCTGGTGCCCTACTCCTTTGAGCCACAGGTGCCACCCTTAATCTTAGCTTTGAGTTTACTTTTTCTGACTCTGGGATTATTTTCACACAATCTTTAAGTTATCTTGTGAGAAGTGACCTCCACAGAGACTTAGTAAACTGGCAAGTCATTTAGTATTAGTGTAAGACTGCTACAGTAGAGACAGAGTAACAGGTGGTTTCCTCTCTTTGCACACTGAAGAATTTTTTAGGTGTATTCTCAACACGAAGTTTGTTTTTTTTCTAGAGAAAATTGAGAGAACTGTCCAAATTGAAGCTTCAACTGTTGAGATTAAAGAGCGGGGGGTCAAGCTGCGCCTAACAGTGGTGGACACCCCTGGCTATGGTGATGCCATTAACTGCAGGGTTTGTTTTAAAACGATCATCTCCTACATGGATGAGCAGTTTGAACGGTACCTGCACGACGAGAGTGGGCTGAACCGGCGGCACATCGTGGACAACAGGGTGCACTGCTGCTTCTACTTCATCTTACCTTTTGGCCACGGACTTAAGCCCTTAGATGTTGCCTTCATGAAGGCCATACACAATAAGGTGAACATCGTACCTGTCATTGCAAAGGCAGACACTCTCACTCTGAAGGAACGGGAGAGGTTAAAGAGAAGGATTCTGGATGAAATTGAAGAACATAACATCAAAATCTATCACTTACCTGATGCAGAATCAGATGAAGATGAAG
>CAUYON010134300.1:0-12978 GCA_963573935.1 Arctocebus calabarensis
AGCGCCTGTAGTCCCAGCTACTTGGGAGGCAGAGGCAGGAGACTCGCTTGAGCCCAGGAATTAGAGGTTGCTGTGAGCTCTTATGCCACGGCACTCTACCCAGGGTGACAGCTTGAGGCTCTGTCTCAAAAAAAAAAAAAAAAAGAACCAATAATTTTGGACATCTCTTCATGGGTTTTTTTTTTTTTTTTTTTTGGCCTTTTCTATGTCTTTGAAATTTGTCTATTCAAGAGCCTTTTCATTTGCTTGAGTTGTAAGAGTTATTTACATATTCTAGGTATTAAATCCTTATCAGACATATAATTTGTAATTTTTCCTATATTCTGGAGGTTATCTTTTCACACTTTTTTTTTGAGACAGAACCTCAAGCTGTCACCCTGGATACAGTGCTGTGGCATCACAGCTCACAGCAACCTCCAATTCCTGGGTTCAAGCGAGTCTCTTGCCTCCGCCTCCCAAGTAGCTGGGACTGCAGGCGCCTGCCACAACGCCTGGCCATTTTTTGGTTACAGCTGTAATTGTTGTTTGGCGGGCCCGGGCTGGATTCGAACCCAGCTCAGGTATACATGGCTGGTGCCTTAGCCCGCTGAGCCACAGGTGCCGAGCCGTCTTTTCACATTCTTGATGATGAACTTAGAGGCAAAAAAGATTGTAATTTTCATAAAGTTCAATTTGTTTATTCTTTGCTTTTTGGTGTCAAGCTGAAAATACACTGCCAAATGGTTATATAATATTTGTGAATGTAAAATGGCACAACATTTGTAGAAAACATATTGGTCATACTTCACAAAATTAAACATATTAATATAAGATCCAGCAATCCACTTTGAGGTACACCCAGGAGAATTAAAAATATGTTCACACAAACATTTATACACCAATGGTCATGATAGCATTTTTTATAATAGCAAAAAAAAAAAAAAAAACACTCAAATATCCATCAACTGATAAATGGATAAGCAGAATGTTGTATGCCCATACAAAAAGAATTCTGTACAGTCATTTAAAAGAATAAAATACTAATACATGCTACCGTGTGGATGAGCCTTGAAAATATTATGCTAAATGAAAGAAGTCAGGGACAAACACCACATTTTGTATGGTTAAACTTAAGTAAAATGCTAAGAATAAGTATATATACACAGACAACTAGATTAGTGATTTATTAGTGCTGGGAAAGGAGAAAGGGATTGATAGGGGGTAATAAAGTATATGAGCTTTCTAATTCAGGTGATGAAGATACTTTAAAATTGACTTTGGCGATGGCTGTACAAATCTTGGAATATAATAAAAATCTTTGAATTTTATGCTTCTAACGTGCAAATTGTGAGTCATATATCAGTAAAGCTGTTAAAAAAAAAGCAGCAGTTATTCCCATATATTATCACTGAATCTGAAAACCAAAATTAAGAAAACAATTTTATTTAAAATAGCATTGAAAGTATAAAATACTTAGGAATAAATTTAACCACAAAGTGCAAGACATGAACTAGAAAGTATTGTTGAAAGAATTTAAAGAAGCTAGGTGCACTGGCTCACGCCTGTAACCTCAGTCCTCTGGGAGGCCGAGGCAGGTGGATTGCTTGAGCTCAGGAGTTTGAGACCAGCCTGAACAAGAATGAGATCTCGTCTCTACTAAAAGCAGAAAAAACTATCCAGGCATTGTGTATATACCTGTAGTCCCTGATATGCAAGAGGCTGATGCAAGAGGATTGACTGCTTGAGCCCAAGAGTTTGAGGTTGCTGCAAGCATGATGCCCTGGCACTCTACCAAGGGCAACAGAGTGAGACTGTCACAAAAGAATGAAGAGAGAGAAGAAAGAGAGGGAGGGAGGAAGGAAGGAAGGAAGGAAAGAATTTAAGGAAGACCTGAAAAGGACTGGGCATGGTGGCTAATGCCTATAATACTAGTAATTTGGGAGGCCAAGGCAAGAGGCCAGGAGTTTGAGACCAACCTGAACAAGAGCAAAGCACTGTGTACAAAAAATAGAAAAATTAGCCAGGTAATTGTATCTGTAGTCCAAGCTACTTGGGAGGCGGAAGTAGGAGGATCACTTGAACCTAGGAGTTTGAGGTTGCAGTGAGCTATGTTGACACCACAACACTCTAACTGAGACAACAGAGGAAGACCCTGTCTGGAAAAATAAAAGGCCTAAAAAGTTAGAAAGACATTCTGGATTCATGGACTACACAATTTAATATAAGACCAGTATTTGAATATAAGACCAGTCAAAATATCACCTTCCTTTTTTTGCAGAAATAAGGTGAGCTTATCATAAAATTCATATGGAATCACAAAGGTTGTAAAGTAGCCAAAACAGAGTGGTGCCTGTGGCTCAGTGAGTAGGGTGCTGGCTCCATATACCGAGGGTGGCAGGTTTGAATCCGGCCCTGGCCAAACTATAACAAAAAATAGCCGGGTGTTGTGGTGGGCGACTATAGTCCCAGCTACTCAGGAGGCTGAGGCCAGAGAATCGCCTAAGCCCAAGAGCTGGAGGTTGCTGTGAACTATGATGCCACGGCACTCTACCGAGGGGGACAAAGTAAGACTCTGTCTCTAAAAAAAAAAGTAGCCAGTAGGGTGCTGGCTCCATATACCGAGGGTGGCAGGTTTGAATCTGGCCCTGGCCAAACTATAACAAAAAATAGCCGGGTGTTGTGGTGGGCGACTATATTCCACTACTCAGGAGGCTGAGGCCAGAGAATCACCTAAGCCCAAGAGCTGGAGGTTGCTGTGAACTATGATGCCACGGCACTCTACCGAGGGGGACAAAGTAAGACTCTGTCTCTAAAAAAAAAAAAGTAGCCAAAACAAATTTGAAAAAGAACAAGGTATGAGAACTCACACTTCCCCATTTCAGTACATGCTACAAATCTGTAGTAATCAATAGAGTGTGGGTCTTCTGTAAGGATAGAAATCTAGATAAATGAAATCAAATGAGGGTCCAGAAGTAAGCCCGTATAACTATGGTGAGTTGATCTTTTACAAGGGTGCCATGACCATTCAATGGGGGAAAACAGTGTTTTTAACAAATGCTTCTGTGACAACTGGATATCCACAAACCAAAGAATGAATTGTCCCCTACATCATACTACTGTATAAAGAGAAAATAACTAGGAGGAGTAATTTTAAGACCTAAAACTATAAAACTCTTAGATAAAATATACGTCTATAAATACAGATTTTCCAGTACCTCAAAGGCTCCAGCCTGCAGAATCAATGCAGTGCCCAGCAATCCACAGCAGAAACACCTAGTGACCCACAGTGGAGCCACCCAGTGAGCCTCAAGAGAGCCATGTGAAACCTCTTGCCCCTAAACCCAGGGCCCGAGCAAGCACTGCCTTGGCTAGTGACAGTGGTTCCTGACAGACCGAACTTCTGGCAAGGAAATAGGCACCGAACAAGTTGCAAGTGTGCCTATCTGCCTGAACCAAGTTTCCCCCACAGCTGCCAGCAAGAGTAGATGTGGGGTCTAGCCGCTGCCATTGGAAGAGTTTATCCTGAAACACCATCAGAAGGAGGCACCAGGAGGGGAAAAATGATGGATTAGAAGCAGCCTACAAACCTGCAGGTCCCAAGAAAAGAAAACAGGAACCAGGCGGCTACCTGCAGACAGCTCTTCTCAGAAGGAACATTGTGAAACCACAGAGAAGCAGTGCAGGACTCTCATTATGGGAAAAATAAATGACAGGGAGTGCATTTGATAATATCGAAGCATGCACTGGCAAGATAAGCAAGATAGAGCTCTAGGGCACTGTGCTCACCCTCCAGGCTCTGTGGCTCAGTTGTGAGAGGACCCTCTGTACTGCCAGAGATCAGAGACCCACCTGGAGCCTGTGTAGTCATTGCACCAGTGAGGATGGAGCAGCAGCTAAAGCCATCCTGAACTCTTGGGTTCATGGCATCAGGTCAGTACAGGACTCAGCCTTGTGACTGTAGCCTTCGCATTGCCCCTGATGGGCTGGAGAGGGAGCAAACTAATAGGTGGCTCCTCTAAGGTGTACCTGGTAACTAGAAGCCAAGCACCTCCAACCAACAGCACAATGGGATCATAGGCTCTGACCTGGGAGGCTTTGGGCAACTGCTTTGGTGGGTCCTGGGGGATGTGGGGAGAACTTTATGGTCCTTGGCTGGTGGAAGCAACCTCCGCCCACTTGACTTAGCATCCATCTAGAGCCCGTAGAATAGCCCATCAAATGCTTAGACGCAAGTTTACCCACCAGGTCCTAATTACTTGCTACCTGCTCAGCCCTGAACCTGCCCTCCAGGTCAGATCAGCCTTGGGATCACCATAGCCCTGCTCATGGCTCTGCTCATGGCTCTGAAAAATTGCTCAGAAGCCTTGCCTCTGGTTCCTTCCCAGTCTCGGCTCTGAGGCACACATGCCACAGGCCAAGGCTCCACCTCTGTATCTCCAGAGCTTCTTCTAGGCCCAGGAAACTTCCAGGAGATTCCAGCACTGCACGTGGGTCCCAAGACCCCACCCTGATCCTTCACCACAGCCACATGAATTGTTCCTAAGTCCAATGCCCCGCAGGGATCCCCCAGTCTCAAGCTGTCAGTACGCTGGGAACTGGTCTGAGGAGACACCCACAGCCTGGGAACTCATAACCACTGCCTGGGTAGCCTCACCCAGATGACACTGTCACCTCTGTGGGGAGACCCTGGGCATAGCAACCCCCACAACACCGGCCTCGGTGAAGAGGGTCTTCCCCACCTCCCAACTCAAATATCCTACACCTGTCTTGTGGATAGCCCAACACTCAGCACAAACAGCTTCCAGCACAGGCTTCAAAAGAGGCAGGCGCAGGTGAACAGATCAAATAAGAACAGCTGTATTACAGGCATATAGTGCACACACCCCTCCCCTGCTGTATCAGCATTCCTGAGGGGGGGGATCGCCATTTAGGAACATGCCCTTCTATTAATTAAGCAGAAGAGTTCCCAGCAAAGAACAGATTCCCTGCAAACCTATTAGTACTAAGGCGAGAAAAGAGGTTTTAGATGAGAAGATCCAGCAAAAGAACCCTTGCAACATGAAAAAAACAAAACAGTTCAACAACCTCAAGGGATCACGACACAACTATAGCAGTGAACTCCAACCACAAGGAAAATGCTGAAATGACAGAAATAGAATTCAAAATATGAATGGCAAGTAAGATAAATGAGTTTGGAGAGAAAGTTGAAAAGCAACAAAAAGAAGCAAAAATAAAATCGGGAAAATTAGTGAAGAGTTAGACAATATAAGGAAGAGTACAGGAGAACTCAAAGAAATGAAAGACTCATTCAAGGATTTCAAAACAGCATATAGTATTAGCAACAGACAAAACCAAGCAGAAGGCTCGGCGCCTGTGGCTCAGCGGGCTAAGGCGCCAGCCACGTACACCTGAGCTGGCAGGTTCGAATCCAGCCCGGGCCCACCAAACAACAATGACGGCTGCAACCAAAAAAAAATGGCTGGGCGTTGTGGCAGGCGCCTGTGGTCCCAGCTACTTGGGAGGCGGAGGCAAGAGACTCGCTTGAACCCAGGAATTGGAGGTTGCTGTGAGCTGTGATGCCACGGCACGCTATCCAGGGTGACAGCTTGAGGCTCTGTTTCAAAAAAAAAAACAAGTAGAAGATAGAATCTCAGAACTTGAAGACAAGGCTCTCAAGCTAATTCAGTCATGGAAAGAGATAGAGAAGAGAACATAAAAGGTTGAGCAATCATTCAAAAAGATATGGGATATGCAAAGTGTACTAATTACAGGTATCCCTGAGGGAGAATAAGAAAGAGCTAAAAGCAGGGAAAATCTATTTGAGGAAATTACAGAGGAAAACTTAACCGGTATCACCAAAGATAAGGATAAACAGATACAACATGGTCATCGAACTCCAGGAAAACTCATAGCACGTAGGATATCTCCAAGGTATATATCAACCTGGCCAAAACCAAAATCAGTAATTTTACAAGCAGCTAAATGTAAGCAACAACTGACCTAGGAAGGAAAACCCATGAGGCTAACAATAGACTTCTCAGCAGAAACTCTACAAGCCAGGAGGGAGTAGGGCCCCATCTTCAATCCGCTTAAACAGAACAACTTTCAGCCTGGAATTTTGTATCCTGCAAAACTAGATATCACAACTAATGAAGAAATTAAGTCTTTACCAGACAAGCAAACACTGAGGGAATTTATCATGACCAGACCTTCGCTGCAGGAAATACTCAGAATTGCATTATACATCAGAACTGCATTATACATCAATCACCCATCAGTATAAAACCACTGAAAAAGTGAGTAGGGCGCTGGCCCCACTCCCCAGCCAAACTGCAACAAAAAAATAGCTGGGCGTTGTGGCGGGCGCCTGTAGTCCCTGCTGTTCGGGAGGCTGAGGCAGGATAATTGCCTAAGGTCAGGAGTTGGAGGTTGCTGTGAGCTGTGATGCTACAGCACTCTACTGAGGGCGACAAAGTGAGACTCTGTCTCAAAAAAAAAAAAAAAAAACCACTGAAAAAAAGCTAAAGCTCACACATTTATAAACAATAGCACAAAAAGGGAAACAAAGCAATAGTATACCCAACACGATGAACAGAACAGCATCCCACATATCAATTCTATCTCTTAACATTTACAGTTTGAATTCACCACTCAAAACACATAGGCTGGCTAAATGGATGAAAACATAACCCAACTACCTGCTGTTTCCATTAGACACATCTAAACTATAAGGACACACACAGGGTCAATGTGAAAGGATAGAAAAAAATTCTACACAAATGGAAACCAAAGGAGAGCGAGTATACCCATTCTCATATCAGATGAAATTTACTTTAAATCAACAACATTAAAGAAAGACATGTATGGTTATTATGTAATGGTAGAGGGAGCAATTCAACAAGAAGTCATAAAAATCCCAAGTATTTATGTACAGGAGCTTCCAATTCATAAAGAAAACTCTATTAGATATAAAAATATATAAAGATATAAATAGCAGCATCATAATTGCTGGGAACTTTAATGCCCCACTGACAGACCTAGACAGGTCATTTAAGCAGAAAATAAATAAACAAAACACAAGACTTAAATGGAACTCTAGAACAAATGGGCCTAACAGAAATTTAGATAACATTTTACCTCCAAACTACTGAATATACATTCTTCCCATCAGCACATGGAACACTCTCCACTCTTCATGGAACAAATTCAAAAAAAATCTAAAAGAAATCATATCATGTATCTTCTCAGACCACAGTGGAATAATACTAGAAATCAACTCCAGGAGAAACACTCAATTCTATCCAACACACAGTCATGGAAATTAAACAACCTGTTGCTGAAGGATTATTGGGTCAATAATGAAATTAAGAGGGAAATCAAAAGTTTCCTCTAACTGACAGACAAAGGGACAAGAGCTACCAAAAGCTATGGGATTCAGCAAAGGCAGTCATAGCCTTAAATGCCCACATCAAAAAGAGAGGAAAGAAAGAAAGAAAGAAAAAAGAGAGAGGAAAGATCAGAAATTAACACTCTAATGACTCATCTCAAGGAACTAGAAAAGCAAAAGCAAAAGACGGAAAAAAAATAACAAATGTCATGCTTGGTGCCCGCAGCTCAGTGGTAGGGTGCCAGCCACATACATTGGTTGAACGTAGCCTGGGCCTCCTAAACAACAATGACAATTACAACAAAAAAAATGGCTGAGCATTGTGGCGGGTGGCTGTAATTCCAGCTACTTAGGAGGCTGAGGTAAGAGAATCGATTAAGCCAAAGAGTTTAAAGTTACTGTGAGCTGTGATGCTACAGTACTCTACCCAGGGTGACAGTTTGAGATTGTCTAAAAAAACAAAAACAAAGAAACAACAAATGTCAGAGCAAAACTAAATTAAATCAAAAGCAAGAAGATAATATAGAAGATCAATGAAACTAAAAGTTGGTTCTTTTAAAAGATAAACAAAACTGGGCGGTGCCTGTGGCTCAAGGAGTAGGGCGTTGGCCCCATATACTGGAGGTGGTGGGTTCAAAACCAGCCCCAGCCAAAAACTACAAAAAAAAAAAAAAAAGATAAACAAAATTGAAAGACCTCTTGCTGGATTCACCAGGAATAAAAGAAAAAGTACCCAAATAAGCTCAATCAGAAATGAAAAAAGGAGATATAACTGATAAAACAAAAATACAAAATATCATCTGTGAATACTATGAAAATATGTACATAAACTAGAAAATGTAAAAGAAATGGATAAGTTCCTGAAAACACATAACCTCCTAAGACCCAATCAGGAAAAAATAGAACTCCTGGAAAGACCAAAACAAGCAATGGGATTTAAACAGTAATAATAAAAAAAAAAAGTCCAATAAAAAGAAAGTCCCAGGCAGCACCTGTGGCTCAGTGAGTAGGGTGCTGGCCCCACATACCGAGGGTAGCAGGGTTCAAACCCAGCCCCAGGCAAACTGCAATAAAAAAATAACCAGGTGTTGTGGCGGGCTCCTGTAGTCCCAGCTACTCAGGAGGCTGAGGCAAGAGAATTGCCTAAGGCCAAGAGCTAGAGGTTGCTGTGAGCTGTGATGCCACAGTACTCTACAGAGGGCACAAAAATGAGACTCTATCTCTAAAAAATAAAAGAAAAAGAAAGAAAGAAAAAGGAAGTCCCAAGCCTGATGGACTTACTGTTAAATTTTACCAGACCTACAATGAAGAGCTTGGCTTGGTGCCCATAGCTCAGTGGTTAGGGCTCTGGCCACATATACAGCGGGTGGCAGGTTGGAATCTGGCCCAGGGCCTGCTAAACAAAAATGACAATTGCAACAAGAAAAAAAAAATAGCCAGGCGTTATGGTGGGGACCTGTACTCCCACCTACTTGGGAGGCTGAGGCAAGAGAATCTCTTAAGCCCAAGAGTTTGAGGTTGCTGTGAGCTGTGATGCCACAGCACTCTACCAAGGACAACAAAGTGAGACTCTGTCTCCAAAAAAAATAAATAACCATTTGACAACACCCATAGCTCAGTGGGTAGGGCACCAGCCACATACACTGAGGTTTGCAGGTTCAATCCTGGCCTGGGCCAGCTAAAGCAACAATGACACTGCAACAAAAAAAATACCCAGGAATTGCGGCAGGTGCCTATAATCCCAGTTATTTGGGAGGCTGAGGCAAGAGAATCACTTAACCCCAAGAGTTTGAGGTTGCTGTGAACTGTGACACCACGACACTCTACCCAGAGCGACATAGTGAGACTCTGTCTCAAAAAAAAGAAAAAAAATGAAGAGCTGGCACCCATACTTCAAAAATTATTCCATAATATCAAGGAGGGAATATTCCTTAACTCATTCAACAAAGCCTCTATCACCTTGATACCAAAGCCAGGAAAGGACACACACAAACTACAGTCCAATGTCCCTTATGAATATAGATGCAAAATTTCTCAATAAAATACTAGCACTGAATTCAATAGCACATCAAAAATATAATCCACTAGGACCAAATTGACTTCATCACAGAAATGCAAGGATTGGTAAATCCAGATATAAATCAATGAATGTGATTCACCACATTAACAGAAGCAAAAGCAAAGACCAAATGATCATCTCGAAAGATGCAGAAAATCATTCAACAAAATTCAGCACCCATTCATGATAAAAACCCTCAACAAACTAGGCATAGAAGGAACATATAAAAACATCTGACTGATGTTTGACTCACACTTATAAACAGAGGTTGTTATAGGGAATAGGTAAATGTACCTATTCCAACTTACACATAAATTCAACTTAAGAATAAACCTACAGAATCTACATCATTCAAAAGCCAGGGACTGCTTATATGATGAACCCACAGCCAGCATCATACTGAATGGGAGAAACTTGAAAGCATTCCGTCTAAGAACTGGAACAGGTCAAGGGTGTCTACTGTCACCCCTTCTATTCAACATAGTGCTGGAAGTCCCAGTTAAAGGAATAAGACAAAAGAAAGAAATAAAGGATATCCAAATTTGGAAACTGGAAATCAAACTGTCACTTTTTGCTGACAATATGATTTTATATGTATAAAAGCTCAAAGATTCCACCAAGGGACTCCTGGAATTGATGAATAAATTCAGCAAAGTCTCAGGCTTAAAAATAAATACACACAAACCAGTAGCATTTCTAAATACTAATAACAGTCAATCTGAGAGTCAAATCAAAGACTCAACATCATTCAAAATGGCTACAAAGAAAATAAAATACTTAGTAAAATACTTAACCAACTAGGTGAAAGGTCTCTACAAAAAGAACTACGAAACACTGAGAAAAGCAATTGCAGATGACACAAATGAATGGAAAAACATGTTTATACTCAGTAGAATCAACATTGTTAAAATGTCCATGCTACCCAAAGTTATTTACAAATTCATCGCAATCCCCAGCATTATAGCTCACAAATCTATAAAATATACTTTTATGGTTCATTTGGAACCAGAAAAGAGCTGAATAGCCAAAGCAATCTTAAGCAAAGAAAAAATTACCAGACTTCAAGATATACAAGGCTATAATAATCAAAACAGCATAGTATTGGCACAAAAATAGAGATGTAAATCAAGGGAACAGAACAGAGAGTCCAGGTACAAAACCATCCACATACAACCAAATGATCTTTGAAAAATCAGACAAAAAATATATACTGGAGAAAAGAAACCCTATTCAATAAATGTGCCGGGAAAATTGGATAGCCACATGTAAAAGAAAGAAACAGGATCCATATGTCTCATTACTCACAAAAATTAATTCAAGATGGATAAAAGACTTAAATGTTAAGGATGAAACAATATGAATTCTAGAAGAAAAATTTGGAAAAACTCTTTTAGGTATCAGCCTAGGCAAAATATTTATGACTAAGACCCCAATGGCAACCATAACAACAACAAAAATAAAGAAACTGGAGTCGATTAAACCAAAAAGCTTCTGTACAGCTAAGGAAACAATCAACAGAGCAAGTAGAAAAACTTCTCAACGGGAGAAAAAAATCACATGCTACACATCCCATAAAGGACTAATAACCAGAATCTACAAAGAACTCAAGCAAATGAGCAAGAAAAAAAAAAAAAAAATCAAACAACCTCATTAAAAAGTGGGCAAAAGGGGCGGCACATGTGGCTCAGTGAGTAGAGCGCCAGCCCCATACACCGAGGGTGGCAGGTTCAAGCTGGGCCCCAGCCAAACTGCAAAACAAAAAAATAGCCGGGGGTTGTGGCGGGCACCTGTAGTCCCAGCTACTTGGGAGGCTGAGGCAAGAGGATCACCTAAGCCCAGGAGTTGGAGGTTGCTGTGAGCTGTGTGATGCCACAGCACTCTACCGAGGGCAATAAAGTAAGATTCTGTCTCTCCAAAAAAAAAAAAAAAAGTGGGCAAAAGACACTAACAGAAGTTTTTCAAAAGAAGAAAGACAAATGACCAATAGCACATGACAAAATGCTCCGCATCACTAATTATCAGGGAAATGCAAATTAAAACCACAGTAAGATATCATCTTACCCCAGTTAGACTGGCTTTTATTAAAAAGCCCAAAACAATGCACGCTGTGTGGATACAATGAGAAAGGAACACTTATTCCCTCTTGGTGGGACTGCAAATTAGTATAACCTCTATGGAAAACAGTATGGAGATTCCTCAAAGAACTAAACGTAGACCTACCATTTGATCCAGCAATCTCACTACTGGGTATTTAGTGAAAGGAAAAGCCATTTTATCAAAAAGGCACATGCACTCAAATGTGTATTGCAGCACATCTCAGAACTGCAAAGATGTGGCATCAACCCATTAATTCATGAGTGGATTTACAAAATGTGGTATATGTATACTTTGGAATCTTTCTCTTCCACGAAGGATGACTTAAGACCTTTTGCAACAACTTGTATAGAATTGGAGATCATTATCCTAAGTGAAGTATCTCAAAAATGGAAAAACAAACACCACATGTACTCGCTACTACATTGGAACTAACCGAACAGCACACATGTACACAGAGGGAAATAAAACTCAATGGAACTCAAAGAGATGGTGGGGAGTGGATGGGTGAAAACCTCCCTAACAGGTACAATGAACACTCCACAAGTGATAGGCACACTTATAACCCTGACTCAAGTATGACGAATTTAATAAATGTTACCCCAAACTTTTGTACCTTCATAATACTTTTTTGGCCTCTTTGAATTTCAATTGTTATTTTTTAATTTTTAGAATAATTTTCAATTTACAAAAAAAATCATAAAAATAGTACAGAAAATTTCCATCTATCTACAGCCAATTTCCCCTATGATTAACATCATATATTTATATGGTATGTTGGTCATAATTATGAACATAAATGGATATATTGTTTTTCCTTTAAGTCTATTCAGATTTCTTTTTTTTTTAAAATAGTAAACATTCTACACATGTATTAATTCATAAAATACAGGAAATCCAATGTCACCAAATATGTGCATTTTCCAGGGTTCATTTTAAAATTCAGGCTGAAAGGTAATACAGTATTTCAGTTCAACTATGGCATTTGAGAAAAGTTACTCTTCTGGGGAAAGATCATAGAAACATGCTTTTTGGCAGAGGGCTATGTTTTTAAAAACTACAATAATTAATAATATTGCCTTCATATTTCTAAAATCACATAAAAATAACCATCTTTGATTGCCATTTCAATAATTTTTGAATACAGGGTATGATAATCCTCTGCTCATTAGTAACCAAAACACATAAGAAAGATTTGACAGGGCAGCTCCTGTGGCTCAGCGAGTAGGGCGCCGACCCCATATACCGAAGGTGCCGGGTTCAAGCCCGGCCTCGGCCGAACTGCAAAACAAAAAAATAGCCAGGTGCTGTGGCGGGCGCCTGTAGTCCCAGCTACTAGGGAGGCTGAGGCAAGAGAATCGCTTAAGCCCAAGAGTTGGAGGTTGCTGTGAGCAGTGTGACGCCACGGCACTCTACCCAGGGCGATAAAGTGAGACTCTATCTCTACAAAAAAAAAAAA
>CAUYON010134301.1:0-29667 GCA_963573935.1 Arctocebus calabarensis
AGTTGAGGCAACCAGGGGACCAATATCCCTCTGAAAGGAGTATGTCAGAATCTTTGGTGATATTTGGGAAATTTTCATTTATAATATTCTCTAGAATGGCTTCCATTCCTCTGGGGCATTCTTCTTCCCCTTCAGGGATACCTATAACTCATATATTTGAACACTTCATTAAATCCCATAATTCTGTCAGTGAACATTCTGCTTTTTCTCTCTTCTTTTCAGCCTCTTTAACTGTCTGAGTTGTCTCAAGAGTCTTATCCTCTACCTCTGAGATTCTTTCTTCTTCATGATGTAATCTGTTGTTGATACTTTCTATTGCATCCTTAAGTTCCCTAATTGACAGCTTCAGGACCTTCAGCTCTGCTATATCCTTTTTATATTCTTCATATCATTCATCTCTTATTTGATTCTGTTTTTGAATTTCTTTTTGGTGATTATCCACTTTCTTAGAAATTTCCTTTATTGTTTTCATTATCTGTATTTTAAATTCCCCTTCTGTAATTCCTAACATTTCTTTATAGGAGGAATCTTCTGTGGTAGCTATCTCATGATCCCTAGAAGGGGTTACTCTGGCCTGGGATTTCATGTTGCCAGGATTTTCCTGATAATTCTTCCTCATGAGTACTTTCTTGTATCTGTTTCCTTACCCTAATTTTGCTTTCACTTCTTCTTGCTCTTTAAGTTACTGTAGTGATGGCCTAAAGTTTTAATCAGTCCTTCTGGTGCGAGACCAGAAGAATGAAAAGATTGAAGACCAAGAAGGGAAAATAGATTTAAAGAAGAGAGGAAAAAAAACCCCACAACCAAGAAACCAAACAGTATATATATCTTGCTAAGTATTGACCGGGCAACAGGTGATCTTCTGATGTATGAGATGCTAACCAGAATGTTGATACAATTGTACGAGATGGGGACTTGAGGCCTCTGTTGATTACTCAGACCCTGCAGGAATGGGAGCCCAAATAACTCTTTAGCCCACTCAAAAGACACTTTAAGCTATGAACATTGGCCAAACAGAAGCTTTCCAAGGAAAGAACTTATCCCTGGGATCTCTCCTGGCGTGGCTGCCTGCTTATCCAGTGCCCCAAATCCAGTCTCCCCATATGTCCCTGAGGGCCATAGCTGTCAATCCACCAACTACTTGGATCTCTGCACTTGCCCAGTGTCTCAATCCCCACTTTGGGCAGCTCAGTCACTAGATTACTCGCCTAAGGTCTCCCGGCCAATCAGGCACTGCAACACTCAGAGGCAGCCCACAGCTGAATGATATTAGCTCCTTTCTGGATCAGTGGCTGAGTCTGGGGCCCCAGACAACATCCAAAGTCATCCGTACACTGGCCTGAGATCTCCCAAGGTAGTTCAATCAAGTGTCCAAGTTCAAAAAAACCAAAACAGCCCCCAGGTACGGCTTTTCCTACTTGTAATCTCACTGTTGCTGTGGTTATAGCTGCAGGCAATCTCTGACCAAATAAGTGCACCAGCCACTTGCCAGTTTTCCACTGCTTCTGTCCTCCTTGTGGGGTCCAGAAGTCTCTCACTGATCTCCTATATCACCAAAGGGAAGCCTCTGGGTGAAACCCACTGGCCAGAGATGCCTAGCGTCCTCTCTCTCCACTTTCACTGTGCCCGGCAGCACAGAAGCTGCTACTTGGCTGCCATCTTCCTCATGAATCCCAGACTATTTTTTAGAACAGTTTTAGACACACAGAAAAATTGTGATGATGTTATAGAGAGTTCTCATATACCTCTCAGTTTCCCCTATTAATAACATTTGGTAGGATATATTTGTTATAATTAATGTATATATGTTGACACATTATTACCTAATAATTAATTTTTAGTAGTTAGTTATTAACTAATAACTATTATTAATTATTATTAACTAGTGTCTATATTTTATTAAGATATTCTTATATCCCTTTTCTATTCCAGGATTTCATCCAAGACACATTATCTTCAGTTGTCATACCTCCTTAGTCTCCTCTCTGCTGTGACAATTTCTCAGATGGACCAGTAGACTGGCTGCTATAACAAAATACCATAGACTGGGTGACTTATATACAACAGACATTTATGTGGGTCTGAAGGATGGTAAGTCCAAGAGTGAAGCGCTGGCAGATTTGGTATCTAGTTAGGTCCTCTTTCCTCACAGACATTCCTTATTCTTGTCCTTACATGGTGGGGGGCAGAAACAAGAGGTCCTCTTATACTCCTTTCTAAGGGCACTAATCCTATCCATGGGGGCTCCACCCTTGTGATCTAATCACCTCCAAAGGCCCTACCTCCTAACACCATCACCTTAGAGGTTAGGATCTCAATATATGAATTTAGGGTGGATATAAACATCCAGACCACAGTACAGACTTTCCTGTTTTTGATGACCTTGATAGTTTTGAATACTGGTCAGGTATGTTTTGGAATATGCTTCTGTTGGGATTTATCTGATGTTTTCCTCTTTGCTAGTCTGCTATGGATATTGGGGAGGAAGACTACAGAAGTAAAGTGCCATTTTCATCACATCACACCAAAGGTACATACTATTAATACAAGTTATTACTATTGATGTTGACATTGATCACCTGGCTGAGGTAGTGTATCAGGTTTCTCTAGTGTGAAGTCATTATTTGTCTCCCATTCCATATTGTACTTTTTTTAGAAGGATGCAACTGTGTTATTCATGCTTAAAAAGTGAGGAGCTATGCTCCATTTGAGGGTAGAGTATGTGATACTTTGGAATTTTTTGTATGTAGGATTGTCTTCCCTCCCCCCATTTATTTATTTATTCAATCATTTACTCATATTAGTATGGACTTATAGTTAATTATTTTTAACATCAAAGGTTATTTGGGCTCAGTGCTTGTAGCTCAGTGTATAGGGCACTAGCCTCATACACTGGAGCTAGTAGGTTCGAACCCATCCTAGGCCTGCCAAACAACAAGGATGACTGCAACCAAAAAATAGGGGGTTGTCATGGCAGGTGCTTGTAGTCCTAGCTACTTGGAAGGCTGAGGCAAGAGAATCACTTAAGCCCAAGAGTTTGAGGTTGCTGTGACCCGTGACAACCTTGGCACTCTACTGAGTGTGACATGATGAAATGCTGTCTCAAAAAATAAAATAAAATAAAATAAAATAGGTTATTTGGTCTACTACATAAGAAAAAAGGTTGGTAGAGTCCCATTTTATTGTAGTTTCTGTTTTTCTGAATAGACAGTGGTATATTTGAAGGGTATTATGTTTTTGGAGACTCTTTGTTGACTCATGTAGTGTTGGTAGTAGAAAATATCACTGGTATTCTTTTTTTTTTTTTTTTTTGAGACAGAGCCTCAAGCTGTCACCTGGATAGAGTGCTGTGGCATCACAGCTCACAGTAACCTCCAATTCCTGGGCTCAAGCGAGTCTCCTGCCTCCACCTCCCAAGTAGCTGGGACTACAGGCGCCCGCCACAACACCCGGCCATTTTTTGGTTGCAGCCATCATTGTTGATTGGCGGGCCCAGGCTGGATTCGAACCCGCCAGCTTAGGTGTACATGGCTGGTGCCTTACCCCGTTGAGCCACAGGCGCTGAGCACCCCCCTTTTTTTTTTAAAGAAACAGAGTCTCATATGTCACCCTCAGTAGAGTGCTATGGCGTCACAGCTCACAGCAACCTCAAACTTGAGCTTAAGTGATTGTCTTGCCTCAGCCTCCCAAGTAGCTGGAACTACAGGTGCCCACCACAGTGCCTGGCTATATTTTGGTTGTAGTTGTCGTTGTTTGGCAGGCCCGGGTTGGGTTTGAACTCACCAGCTCCGGTGGCTGGCGCCCTAGCCACTGAGCTACAGGCACTGAGCCCACCCCCGTATGCTTTTTGTCTTAATGGATTCAGCCATTCTGAATCTGTCATATGAGTAGAAGCATAGAACATGTAACCTTTTGTGTCTGGCTTCCCACTTCTTTTTAAGAAAACCATATTTCACCCCAGAAGAGGAACTCAACAGTAGCAAGCTCTCCTGCGGGGTCTTGGGCAGGGGTCACCCATAGCCCAATGCTCTGACTGTGGCTTCTAGTTATTTTCCCCTTTCATATGCAGTTAATCTCTTCTCCTTCTTCTCTTACCCAATTAATTGAGCTTTGCCTAGTTGGCTTTGGCCACCTGGGATTAATAGAGCTCTAAACTTAAAAATTGATTATTGGATTAGTTTGTATGCAATCATCCCTTGTTATATGTGAGGGATTGGTTCCAGGATCCCCTGTAGACACCAAAATCTATGAATGTTCAAATTCCTGGGATGAAGTCATATAGTATCTAATACAATGTACACACTATGTAAGTAGTTTCGATTTTTTTTTTTTTTTTAGAGACAGAGTCTCACTCCGTCACCCCTGGTAGAGTGCTGTAGCGTCATAGCTCACAGCAACCTCCGGCTGTTGGGGTTAGGCTCTTGCCTCAGCCTCCTGAGTAGCTGGGACTACAGGCACCGCCACAAGGCCTGGCTATTTTTTGTTGCAATTTGGCCAAGGCTGTGTTTGAACCCGCCACCCTCGGTATGTGGGGCTGGTGCCCTACTCACTGAACCACAGGCAGTATAAGTAGTTTTTTGAGAGAGAGTCTTGCTCTTCTGCCTACATTGGAGTGCAGTGGTATGATTATAGCTCACTATAAACCTCAAACTCCTGGAATTAAGCGATTCTTCCACTTGAGCTTCTCTCCTGAGTAGGACTAGACTATAAGGTTATGCCACCAAGCCTGGCTAATTTTTTAAAAAACTTTTATAGGCTCAGCGTCCGTAGCATGGTGGTTATGGCACCAGCCACATACGCCAAGGGTGGTGGGTTCGAACCCGGCCCAGGCCAGCTAGACAAACAATGACAGCTGCAAGAAAAAATAGCTGGCATTGTGGGACTACGCCAAGTAGTCCCAACTACTTGGGGGGCTGAGGCAAGAGAATTGCTTGAGCCCAAGAGTTTGAGTTGCTGTGAGCTGTAACGCTACAGCACGCTACCAAGGGCAACATAGTGAGACTCTTGTCTCCCCTAAAACAAAACAAAACAACTTTTTTTATAGAAGTAGGGTCTTGCTGTATTGTCCAGACTGATCTTGAACTCCTAGTTTCAAGTAGTCCTTCCACCCCAGCCTCTCAAAATGCTGGGGTTATAGGCATGCGCCACTGTGCCCAGCCTGTACATATTGTATGACCTTATTTTTTTCTACTTTTCCATTTACCTTGAACATGTTTTCATGTCTTTCTTTACAGAATTATCTCATTCTTTTTATTAGCTATTTGGGTGTTCATAATTTATTTGACCATCCCCCTATTTGTGAACAATTAGGTAGTTTCTTTTTTTTCTTTGTTACAGTGCTACACACACACTTCTCATAAATACCCATTTGTGCATTTACACACTGTGGGCATATGTTTCTGCAACGTACAGGAGAAATTCTTCAAAGTGACACTTCACTTGGTATCTTGCCAAACCGTCCTCCTAAAGTGTGATACCATGTCATATCTACCCACTGACAGACATGCCTGTGTCCTCAAATGGTTCCAGCTGTATACCTTCAGTCCGTTTAATTACTGCCTGACGGGAAAAATTGTATGTCATGGTTTTGAAAGGCATTTCTTTAATGTTTGAGATTAAGAATCCTTTTATATGTTTTAGCTTTTATATTTCTTTTGTGAAATGAAAGCTAATGTCCTTTGTCCATTCTATTAATATCTTTGCTATTATTTTATAAGCCCCCTTTAAATATTCATAAAATAAGTCCTTACTATTAAATGTATTTAAAATACTTTCTCTCCACCTTCCTGTCTGATCTTTTGATTTTTTTTTTTTTTTTTTTTATGTTTTCGGCTTTGAGTTTTAATAAGAAAATTTTCGGGGCATAATGATTTTTTTAAGGGAATAAACTATAATATTTTTTTCATTGTGGTTCTTGGCCTCTGTGTAAAGTGGATAAATACTAATGTATAATGTGGCTGATTGTGTCTCTTGTGTAAGCTAACTCTCTGTACTGGATTATTTCTGCAGGTTCTGCTTCCTTCGGTGCTGTGGGTGTGTGTTTTCTGAACGAGCCCTAAAAGAGATAAAAGCAGAAGTTTGTCACACAGTGAGTTCTTAACATGTACCTTTTGTTCCTTCTCGGTAGCTTAGCAAATCGGGTGGTTTAGGGTCCCTCCCTGCAATTGCCGTTTACCCTTACCTTTCGTCTGAAATACAGATCTAATAAGTTGCTTTTCTGCTTAAAACCCTTCCACGGCTCGAGGTTGCTGGTCAGCCTGTGGCTACCTTACCACTGCCTGCCTGTGCTCATATGGTCCCCGTCTCTTAGATTGGTACACAATTGTTCTTTATATTGGCTGACCTAAGACATCCATGCTGATAACCATGTCGGAAACATGTAGCCAAACAGTATTATCTGCTTAGAGCTTGACTTTATTTCCTGGAAATACAGCATTACCAGGAAACTGTGAGATTGCGTGTTCATGGCCAGGGAACTGTGAGATTGCGTGTTCATGGCCAGGGAACTGTGACATTGTGTGTTAATGAGCAATCTTACTGAAAGTCAATAAACTCTTGAAGTCTGTACCTGAAGCCTTTCAAGTGGAGACGGGGTGAGGAACAGGAGCGCTGGCTCCTCCACCTCTTAACAGAGGCTGCTGTGGCTGTGGAGACCTGCTGCAGTTAGAACAGGACACTGGCTGTTACTCACTAGGCCCACCGCCTGTCACCAGCACAGCGGGAGTCACGTTTCCAGCTGATGCACTTTGGGGACATTTTCAAACTGTATGTAGCACAACCAGTATTAAGAGCCTGTGTATACCAGTTAGGGCTCAGACACCAGCTCTGGCTTTGGGAATATCGCTGTACTTCCCTGGGCCTCTGATTCTAACATGTAAAATGAAGGAATTTTAGTACATTTTCAGCTGCATTTCTTTATATGCAAAATTCTAAACAATAGCATTTTGAAATGAGGAAATAAGTGTGAATTCATACATTTTTAACAGAAATCAAACTCTAATTTTTAACTTAAATTTTCTAAGTTTCTGTAATACTATTAGTAATACTAATACAGGTTGACTATTCCTTATCTGAAATGATTGGAACCAGAAGCATTTTGGATTTCAGGTTTTTTTGGATTTTGGAAAATTTACATAAATGTAATGAGGTATGTTAGGGATAGGACACAAGTCTAAATACAAAATTTATTTACATTTCATATATACCTTATACATATAGCCTAAAATTAATTTAATACGTTATATTTAATAATTCTGTGCATGACACTAAATTTTGACTGTGACCCATCACATGAGGTCAGGTGTGGAATTTTCTATTTGTGACATCATACTAGTGCTCAGAAATTTTCAGATTTTGGAGAAGTTCAGATTTTTGATTTTCAGATAAGGGATACTCAGGATTGGCTAACTGCTATACCAGACAACCCCCAAATTCCAGCTTCCAACTTTCACAGAGAAAGTTCCTAGTTGGGCACCTGTCTTCCATGGGTAACTTATAGCTTCGGTCTCTTGCTGTTTCTTAGCTCTGACCTCCTGGTTTGGGGAGTATTCTCTTTTCAGGACCAGGCCTGGAGGTGGTGGTCTTTACTTCTGCTCACGTTCCATTGGTCAGATTCAGTCACATGGCCACACAGGGAGTCTGGGAAATGTGGTCTAAAGAGATTCCCGGGAGGGGGAGGAGGACAGTAGCCATTTCTGCCGAACTGGCAGAAGCAATAGTGATGGTGTGGTTTCCAGAACTGCAGCACATCACAAAAATGTGAGTGAAGAGAGATGAAGCCACAATGTCAAAGTCTAAAACAAACATTTCCACTTTAGAGAAACTGATGTCATAAGAACAATGTCGGGAACCTCGGTGGTACTTAGAATATGCATTTTGTCTACTTTTCAGTTTGTGGTTTCACCGGCATTTGTCTTTTCAATTCACTGGAAGCAACAGGAGGGTTTGAAATAGCTTTGGTTCCATAATCTAAAACACATGATGTGCACACTTGATTTTAGTAAGCAGGGTCCAAAGAGATGTAGTTGCTAGGTGTTTTTGTTTTCACTGTAAACAAATCACTAGCCAAAAAATTAATTGTATTCCCCACTGTGCTCTTCACTTCTTGTAACAAGAAACACATTGGAGTAATTGCAGGTTGCAAAATAAATGATGTACTTGTTACTCAGGGCATGACCCAGGTACCTGCAGTATTGACATCACCTGGGGAAGTGTGTGTGTGTGTGTGTGTGTGTGTTTTAAGAAACTCAGGCTCTCAGGCTCCACCCCAGACCTGCTGAAATAAAATCTACATTGTAGCAAGATCCCTGGGAAGTTGGTATACATGATTAAATTTGAAAAGTGCTGGTGTAGATATTAGAGGTGTGATCAGTAGCATTTGACTTGCTTGCTTTCTCGCTTCATTTATTCAATTTATTCAAGCTTTGTGGATAGGTGAATGGGATGTGTGGGTGTTTTAAAGTCAGAAGTCAAAAAATGTATACTCACGCTGTTTGCATTTTCTTCATGGGGGAGGTGTGGTGGAAAGAGGAAAAGTTAGGGAAGAAGGTGTCTTCAAAAGCTGTCAGCTGTCAGCTGATTCCGATTTTCAGGCTTTGGCCTCCTTAAGGTTATTTTACTTTTTTGCTGTTTTCATGGTTTTTGTGAATATTTAGCCTTGGAGAATCAATTAGTTCTTTAACATGTAAGAAAAATCTAATAGAAAAACTGAATAATAAACTTTACATGGTATCAAGAGGCTTCTTTTTCGAGAAAACTTAAAAAATTATCTGAGGATCCCTGTTTATACATCACCTTGACGAAGTATTTCAGACCCCTTTTACATGTGTTTCGATTTTGTCTTTTTGCCTTACAAATGAACACACCAAGAGTCTGATCGGGACGGAGGCACGCCTGGTTTCTGTGCTGCTTCCCTGATCCTGCCTGCCTGCCTCAGCCTCCCCTTCCGTCACTCCCTGTGCTCTCCTGAAGCCTGGTCTCATGTTGCGTTCCCCCCACCTTTATGTTACTTTATTGTTTTTATTTTATTGTGTTCTTATTGAAATGATTTGTTTGAGCCTACCAGAGTAATATGTGCATGAATTAGTGCCACTTTGTATGAGGTAAGATGGGAGAGTAACGTCTGGGACCCTCTACTGAACTGTCCTCCTGGTCCAGTCTCACATTCCTAGCCATGTGGTCTCAGGAAGGTCCCATCATCTCTCTGTGCCCCAATTTCCACAACTCTGAAAAAATATGTCAGGCTGGACGCAGTGGCTCACACCTGTAATCCCAGCACTCTGGGAGGCTGGGGCAGGTGGATCTCCTGAGCTTACGAGTTGGAGACCAGCCTGAACAAGAGCTAGACCCTGTCTCTACTAAAAATAGAAAAACTAGCCTGGCTTTGGGCAGGTACCTGTAGTTGCAGCTACTGGGGAGGCTGAGGCAAGAGGATTACTTGAGCCCAAGAGTTTGAGGTTGCTGGGAGCAATGATGTTACCAAGACAGTCTACCCAGAGCAACAGAGTGAGACTCTGTCTCAAAAAAACAAAAAAGTGTCAGACATAATTCGGAGAGCTTCATCCACAGGGACACCATAGCCCTGGGGAGGTGGGCCCTCTTTATGGTATGTGACTACTGTTGATGGCCACTGAGAGGAATTGAAATGTGATGAAGTAACCCAGAAAGATTCGAGTTTCTTTTTTTTTTTTTTTCTTTTTAAATGAAGTTTGCATTCATTTGCTGATGAGTTGTTACAAAATACTGGGGACATAATTGTGGTAATCAGGACGTTCTGAGAAGGAGGCACTAGTTTGTCCTAGAAATGCATGGGGAGGTGGCATCCCGTGCAGGGCTCCAGGATTCTTATCTATGACAGTCTTAAGATTTTCAAAACATGCTTTCTTTGGAACTAAATATCTTAAGAGGAAGCAGATGGTATCTGCCTTCAAACTCTTTTCTTTTCCCTCAAGCTTCCTCCTGTCCAGGGCTGCTTCATTGACTTTCAGTGAATCTGATTTTTTTTTCTGTGTGCGGGACGCTTCAGACTAGGGTTCAGACTTTGTCTTTGAATTATGTGTTCATTTCTTTAGGTTCCTGTGGTTCCTGCCCCCCACCTTTTTACTTGTTTTAAATTGTGCTGTTTAATAGTGTTGCAGTTCAGTTTTATATGATGCCATGTAAGTTCAACAACGGCAGCAGCAAAAACAAAGTCATGGACTTTATATGGTGCAAGACCTGGGCCTATAGAGATAATCACAACTGTTCCTTCCTCTGCCAGCCAGCATCGTAGCCATTAGCCACGTGTGCCTTAATTTAAAAGTTTTAAAATCATATAAAAATTGATTGACTTCTGTAGCCGTGCTAACCATACTGCTGGAGCCCAGTAGCCGCCTGTTGTCCTGGGGAGTGTTGCACAGCACGGACGTGGGTATGTCCACTATCCGAGAGGGTATCAGCAGACAGCATCCAGGCAGGCCGCAGACACTCAGGGCAGCCGTTTTAAGAAGCTGTGTTTTCTGCTCCAGATTAGTTTCATTTTACCCAAATAAATAGACTCTTCAGTGTTTTTCTAGGATTGCCAGAACAAAATTCCGTTGTTCTCAGCCAATGAAGACTGTTTTAAGATAAGAATATTTTCATTTTCAGTGGGAGTTTATTCTTTATTAATATCTCATACACAATACTATCCAGGCCTTCAAAACAAGATATATTGTTTTTACTACAATTTGAACCTGGATCTGAGCATTTGGAGAATTTTGGTTTTCAGCAACCATTGGCCTTCTGGATACTTATGGACATGTGGTAACTTGAATTATTTTTTTCTCTCATGATTTCTCTCACAAAGTTATACATGTGGCCTGTAATCAGTAGTAAAGCCTTGTCCATCACATGTTTCTGAGTTCATTTTAAGAGAAATCTGTATCATATTCCATTCTAAGTTGTAGGACTAATTTGTATCATTTCCTCTTCTTTCTCCTTTGATTGCTTGTTCTCTTATTTCCAGTTAAGGAAACAGAATGAGCCCAGTAAGGAAGCAAACGCTCTTCAGCCATTCAGGTCCGTGTGAAGGTGACTCTGCCGTGGGAAGCGCCAGTGCGGCTCTGCGGGGACTTCCGCCTGCCGCAGCGCTGCCCGTCTGTGCCACCTCTCTAAGCACCTGACCACAAGGGGGTCTGCAGAGGGCTCAAACTTGTGGGCAAACAAAGAGGGCGATTGAATGATCCATGGCAAGTCTCCGAGTCCGTAAACACAGGTGTCTTGGACATAATGGCCTGCCGAGAGAAACGCGAGACTGAGCTGGCTTGGTTTCCCGGCCAGTTGTATTCACACAAAAACGTGCCCGTCTCTCCACGTGTCACCTGTGAGGCCGCTTTGCTTTCCCATGATTGCTCCAACAGGTGCTTTTATGTTTGGATTTTGAATTTATGATGGAAAGGGACATTTCCACTCTTTTCGTTAGGGATTTCTAAAATATTTGATAAAAATATTTCACCCTTAAAGGGTGAATATTGTGGAATTTTATCTAGGGAAATGAAGTAACATTCCTTTGCCTGGTAAAATCTAAATTCTGATATATTCTAAGTCCTAATGCCACAACCCTTTAATACAGTTCCTCAACCATGGTGACCCCCAACCATAAAATTATTTTCATTGCTACTTCCATAACTGTAATTTTGCTACTGTTATGAATCGTAATGTAAATATCTGATAGGCAGGATACCCCCAACGGGGTCGTAACCTACAGGTTGAGAACCACTGTTCTAAGTCTTTTCCTTGGTCGTAAGTTGTTGATTGGAGTGACATTGGTTTAAATAAGTCATTGCTCCTGTCATTTATTTATTTGGTTTTCCAAAGTGTTTGATTTAAATATCAGTGATTAAAAGGGAGTTATAGTCAAAAGTCCAGAGCTGACTGTACTCCTGCATGAGCCTGTAGCTGTGTGTGCCTGCACCGTGCTCTCCTGTCTGCGCCCTCTGAATCTTCACACCACACTCCACAGTGCCTTTAGTCATCACTTGGTGCAGCTCACAGGCAAGGATGCAGGTTTAGAGCCTGAGGTCTCAGCATTCATGGAAGAGAACAGTCTAGTCACTTCTGAGACCTCACTCTTCCTCTGCTCAGCTCCTCTCCCCACACCAGCCCAGTAACCCTACTTCTCAAATCCTGTCTACAGGAAATATGCTAAAGGAAATGCTTTCTCCTTGACCTCCCTTAAAACAAAAAGTCTCCTGTTTGTTAGACTGAAAAAAAAAATCAAAAGGAATTTTTCTCCTGTTGAGCAGGTGTTTGTGTCCGTCAGTGGCCTGGGCCTGGCACCTGAGCATTGTCTGAGTAATAGCTGTTACCATAAGGAAAGCTTTTTCAACTGATAGACGATCTTGGTATAGTGTGATAGAATCTCATTAGAGTTACATTTAACCAGCTGAAAATTATAAACATGAAGACAAGCAGTAGGGAAACTTAGGACATCAGTGAAACATGATTCAGCTACACCCTGCTTATAATTGTGTGACCATGGCATTTAAATGCACATGGATTTGCACAGGAAGAGAACACAAACAAATGGGGTGTTTTCAGAGTTGTTTTCAATGCCATCAGGATGATTAAAAGTAAGTGAACTTGGGTGGCACCTGTGGCTCAAGGAGTAAGGTGCCATCCCCTTATACCAGGGCACCTGGTGTGGCCAGCCCGGCCCCAGCCAAAACTGCAGGAAAAAAAAAAGTAAGTGAACCCTGTGCTGGTGATTACTTTGGGACAGCTGTCTTTCTGCGTATGGAGTTAGGCCATGAGCTCACCCAGTGCAGCAGTGACAGGCAGATACACCTGGTTTGAGACCCAGCTCTGCCACTTCTGGTACCTTTGGGAGTAACCTCCCTTCTCTGAGTCCCAACTTCCTCATCCATAAAGGGCGAGTGATGATACAGCCGTCCCTTGTGTATGAGATGGTTCCAGGACCCCATGTATTCCAAATGGCATGCACTTAAGTCAAATCCTGTATTTTTAGATACTAATTTGGTAGGAAAAATCCACGTATAAGTGGCCCCTCACAGTTCAGACCTGTGTTGTTCAAGGGTCAACTAGTTTCTACCTGACAGTTGTGGAGTGCAGGCCCAGAGACAGAGCTCTGAAGGTGTGCGACCATTCCTGTCCCGATGCTCGTCCAGCATGAGTGCTGACCAGAGCAGGCCCCATGTGGCCATGTTTAGTAAAGGCCCATGTGGCTTTACTGTTAGATCCACTTGTACCCTGAAGCTAGGGGAGGTAAAGAATCGCTGACGTGTTGACGTTCAGGGAATGATGTTTTGTTAGGATTTCCCAAATACTGTTGAGACAGGTTCTCACTAAAAGAATTCCGAGTCATTACTATTGATAGCAACACCCCTTCATGTTCTTGTAACACTTGCATGCCTAAGGGTATTGTGTTTTCCAGAATGATCAGAGCCCCACCACCACTACTTTTCTGTGTGACTGTTCACTAGTCCTGACAACCCAGGACGTGATGGCCGTGAGCCCTTGCTTTCTAGAGAAAGGGCAAGGGTGCCTGTTGTTTACCTGTCACCTGATTCCTATGTGAATAGCTCGCTGATTGAATCATTTCCACCTCAGAAGATTATTCAGCCTTTCTGACCTGGGACCTCTGTGTCAGGAGGGTGCAGTGCACACAGCAGGGAACTAAATCATCCTTGAACCATTCCAGTATTTGAGTTTATATTTTTTATTTGTCTACCACCTGTTTATTTTAGGTCATTCTTTTAAACAACTGAAAAACCAGGTGAACCCAGTTTGTTTTGCAAAGCTAGTCTACCCTGTTCAGACCTAAAGGCCCTACTCAAATGTGCTTATTCAATTAAGTTTTATTGTATCTCTGTGCTCTGGTCCCTGCTGGTAGGGCTAACAGCCAAGTTCAGATATCCTTAAAGAGGGCATGGTCTGCTGTGGCTGCCCTCACACACAGCGTTGCCCAAACCTCCTGCATTCTCTGATTCTCAGGCCTGTTAAAAGGTCAGGAGCCCCTCCACACACACACACAAACATGCAAACATGTGTCCACACACACACACAGTTTTGCTTTCCAAAATCAGCGTGAGCTCTCCTGGAACATTGGTCTGACTCCTGTCGGACTTACTCCCATTGTGCAGTGAACTGTTTGTCATTCTTCTCATTCTCCAGAACTGTCTGTTTTTCCCAAATAGCCATCTACAAACTGGGGGTAGAAGATGGGAAGAGCTGGGCCTTCTCCCTGCCCCCACCCTGACTCCAAAGCAGATAAACAGCTCCTTTCTGTAGGGATCCCCCCCAAACCCACGTGCCTGAGACCCCTCTGCAGCTAGCCAGTTCTCTTCCAAACCTTTCAAAAAGGAAGGCCACCACTCTCCTCCATTTCAAATCTTGCTTTGGTGTATTACCCCACTGAAACTTCTGGGACACCAGGCAGAGGGTCAAAGAGAGAATTCACAGCTTCTCATGAGGGCAAAGCAAAAAGACCTTCCTTATGCTCTTTGTACTTAAGACCCAGGGAGGTCTGTGCCTTCCCCAAGTACCTGAAAGTTAAGATTTTAGGGCAAGAAGGTTGCAACAAGAATGCACATTAAAAATTTGTTTGAAGCTAGACAGGCATGGTGGGTGCCTGTGGTCCCAGCTACTCGGGAACCTGAGGCAGGAGGGGTTGCTTGAGTCCAGGAGTTCAGTCCAGCCTGGGCAACATATCAAGACCTTCTCTCTTAAAAAAATAAAATTTAATTTAAATTTTAAAAAATTTATTTGAATCTAAAAGTAAAATGGAGTCAGACATTTCTAGAGGGAAAGTCAATCTTTGGCGTGGCTGGCTTGCCCGTGAAGTCTGCCTTTACTAAGTCAGTCTGTGGCAGAGGTTTCCTTCAACTGAATGAGCGTTAAGTCTGTACTTCAGAAGTCTGATGAAAAACTATTGAAAATACCAACACAATTTTTAGTGGGTTGGAAAATAAGTCTTTGCAACAGTTAAACCTATCATGTTTATCCCTGTTTCTCTTAGAAAGCATTTAAGAGAATAAATGTGAAGCCCATTGCTCTTCAGGGGGCAGAGCAGACTTCATCTGTAAAGAACAAGAGAGTAATTATTTTGGCTGTGTAGGTCAGATGGCCTTTTTCTAACTACTCAATTCTGCCCTTCATTGTCATAAACAGTATGCAAAGTAAATGGGTGTGGCTCTGTTCTAGTAAAAAAAATTTTTTTGAGGCAGAGTCTCACTATGTCACCCTTGGTAGAGTACCATGGCGTCACAGCTTAAGGCAAGTAGCTGGGACCACAGGCACCTGCCACAATGCCTGGCTATTTTTTGGTTGTAGTTGTCCTTGTTGTTTGGCAGGCCCAGGCCGGGATAGAACCCGCCAGCCCTGGCGTATGTGGCTGGTGCCCTAGCTGCTGAGCTGCAGGCAGTAGGCTGCCAACCCCTACTCTGGAGCATATACTCCTGTTGTCCAGTCTTATGACACTAAGAGATCCACTGGGGCACAGAGCTCATTTTTAATACATGTTTAAGTTTAAATTCTAGCAGCAGGTAGAAGAGATCAGATAGCTAATTTATTAAAACTTTGTAACTTACAGCTCTGCTGTGAGTTCACTTTGTGAAAACACAGCAACCTGGATTTTTATAGTTTGCACTTTTCTCTATGGATCTTATGTTTAATTAAAATTCGTATTTTATTTATTTATTTTGAAAGAGAGTATCTGTCACCCTGGGTAGAGTGCCATAGTGTCATAATTCACAGCAACCTCAACCTCCTGGGTTCAAGTGATCCCTTTGCCTCAGCCTCCCGAGTAGCTGGGACTACAGCCGCCCCCCTCACTTGGCTAATGATTCTGTTTTTTATAGAGAGGAGGTCTTGCTTTTGATCAGGCTAGTCTTGAACTCCTGGCCTCAAGTGATCCTCCCTCCTAGGCCTCCCAAAATGCTGAGATGTAGGTGTGAGCTTTAAAAGTTCTGTGTTTTAAATTGACATACATGCTAGCTAATTGGATCATCACTAAATCCAAATTCCTTTAAACATGGTAATCAATCTTTTCCTCCTGTAATTGAGGCAGCAGTTGTATAGTTTTTGTAAAATTTGGGTTTTCTTTTTTTGTAGAGACAGAGTCTCACTTTATTGCTCTTGGTGGAGTGCCGTGGCGTCACACAGCTCACAGCAACCTCCAGCTCCTGGGCTTAGGCGATTCTCTTGCCTCAGCCTCCTGAGTAGCTGGAACTACAGGCTCCCGCCACAACGCCCAGCTGTTTTTCTGTTTTTGCAGTTCGCCCGAGGCCGGGTTTGAACCTGCCACCTTTGGTATATGGGGCCGGCATCCTACTCGATGAGCCCCCAAAATTGGGGGGTTTTTGTTTGTTTTGTTTTTACCTTTACATCCATCGTGAACATTTCCTTCTTCATTTCTGCATTTCACAGCTCGAACATTTCCTTCCCAGCCAGTGTTTGGTGTAGCACCCGGAGCATCTAAGAGGGAACAAAACCAGCATGAGCGCGGAATCTGCTTCCACCGTCATTCCTATTTCTCCAGATAAATTAATCAGGGAGGAGGGTAGAGGAGAATGTCTAACCGGGATTAAAATGGGCCTTTGGTTACCTCTGATCCAGGGCTGTGGATCTGGTGGGTGTGCACTGCGCTGTCAGTAGTGCCGGGTGGGCCCAGGTCACATCTCCCTGTTGGCACGATTTTCAGTTTTCCTCCCTTTGCTTGTCCCTTGTAACTAACTCGCTAAAGTTCTCATTCATGGTTATGTTGTGGTTCTTTGGATTTGTTTTCTCTGTAACGGCCATGAAACAACTTGCACTGGCTGGCTAGGAGAGATTCTTTTTTTTTTTGTAGAGACAGAGTCTCACTTTATCACCCTCCGTAGAGTACCGTGGCGTCACACAGCTCACAGCAACCTCCAACTCCTGGGCTTAGGCAATTGTCTTGCCTCAGACTCCCGAGTAGCTGGGACTATAGGCGCCCAATAACTCCCAGCTGTTTTTTTGTTTGTTTGTTTTGCAGTTCAGCCGAGGCCAGGTTTGAACCCACCACCTTTGGTTTATGGGGCCAGCGCCCTACTCACTGAGCCACAGGCGTCGCCCTAGGCGAGGTTCTTAAAAGGGCCTAAACAGTTTCTGCTGGAGTCATCATTAGCTTAGTTGTTCAGGCCTGGAGCCATGCTCCCTGTAGGACCCTGTCCACCTTTTACAAAGAAAGTTCTGAAGTCTCGGCCTTGCCACAGAAACATTGCTAGTCTCAATATTTTCGATTCCTGAAGAACCCTGAGTACAACGCCTGGCGCTAGTCGGTGCTAGTAGTGTCTGTCGAGTGAAGGGAGAAGTGAGGAACCTCCCAAAGATTTATGTTCAGGATTTTCTAAAGGCTCTGAGGAGAAGCAGCCATGTTGGTCTCTCTCAGTCAACTTCAGACCCCTAAAATCAAAGAACCTCCTGTGCTTCCCAAGTGGAAGATCTTTCACAATTTACAGCCACAGGAAAAACTGAATAGAAAGAACCTGCAGTTAAGAATACAACTTCTTGGCTCGGTGCCTGTGACTCAACAGGCTAAGGCGTCAGCCACGTACACCTGATCTGGCAGGTTCAAATCCAGCCCGGGCCCGCCAAACAACAATGACGGCTGCAACCAAAAAAAAAAATAATAATAACTGGGTGGGCGCCTGTAGTCACAGCTACTTGGGAGGCAGAGGCAGGAGACTCGTTTGAGCCCAGGAATTGGAGGTTGCTGTGAGCTGTGAATGCCACAGCACTCTATCCAGGGTGATAGCTGGCTCTGTCTCAAAAAAAAGAATACAACTTCTTGGGGAAAGGAAGAGCAGAGAGCGGGAAGGAGCGAGGTGGGTAGGGTCTTGGTGTGTGCCAAACCTTTTAGGGGCAAAACACAATTGTAAGAGGGACTTTACCTAACAAATGTAATCAGTGTAACCTGGTTTCTTGTACCCTCGATGAATCCCCAACAATTAAAAAAAGAAAAAGAATACAACTTCTCCTGCCATTGCACCTCACCTGAGGATGCCCGTGGTGCTGGATTGTTCTTACCTTTTAGTTGGTTCAAGGTCACCCAGTAGTGATGCTCTGGGCTGTGGATGCCTTTGGACCACTGAAGCATGTCTTTCGCACGGATGTCAGTCAGTATGAACTCTACAAACTTTCTCGTAAGTACATAGTATGCACTTCCGAAATAAATTGTTAAGTTGTGGGGTGGCTCATATTTGAATCTTTTATTGGGAGATACACAGATACTTTCTTCGGGACTGAATTCCGGATGACTTTGACTTGTCTTCAATTTAGTGTTTGCAGGTTGGATTACTCCAGGAGTTATATTTTTATCATTCCATTTGCTTCTGAGATAGTGTATGATTTCTTTGTTGGTTTTGATTGGAAAATCCTGTCCACAAAGATTAATGACATAGTTCCATTGAAATTTGGAATGTACTAGATCTCTCATGCAATTGATATCTGCCTGTAGTCTTGTAAAGCCAGTGTAAGCCACCTTCTTTCTCTTTGAGGAAATAAAAATGTTTTCAAAACAGTTAACCAAGGTTTGCACAGCAGTCTTATGCTTCTTTGGGGCCTTTTCATCAACATGAATGCAGTAAACATTTTGAGGTACATAAATAGCTCTGAGAAGCTGCACAAACATGGCCAGCTCCTTACGAGTAGTTATAATATATGCCAGAGAGAAATTACCCTCTTCTGCAGACAGGGGTCTGGTTATGAAATGCAAACCCTGGGAGATCCTGGAGCAATTTCCTGGTGCCTGTAAATGAGCAAGTATTTCAGATCTCTGTGGGTTTTTACAAAATTTTGCAATTTGGGGGGCTGCCCCTTTCCTTTCAAATAAAGCTGAACACAGTTCGTCTGGATAAAAGCCACATTCCACTACCGCTGGATAGGTGGGTTCCTCCACTGGTTCCTCCTGAGTTGGATTCCTTAAATAAAGAAAAATGAAGATGCAAATGACTATGCAGATGAGAAGTCCAGATTTTGTGGCTCGAAGCTGGCTCATGTCTTGAGCTCCAAGCGCATTCTTATTATCATAGTTTGAAGTTTTCTCTTTTGTGCTTCCTAAAAGACACAACAGATAGAATTTTAGAATGTTGTAACTTTTAAACTTTATTAAAACATCTTAAACTACATGTAAAGTATATGTATAATTTGCTCAGTTTTTATGTGTGTGTACGTGTGTGAAACCATCACCACAGTCAAGATACAAATATTTTCCTATCCATGAAAATATGCCTTATGCCTCTTTAATTCCTCCTCCTCACCATCCCCATCTCTGAGCACTTGCCGACACGTTTTCTGTACTGTAGATTAGTTTGCATTTTCTGTGACTCTTACATAAAGGGAATCATACAGTGTGCACTTTTGTCAGGGGGGGGGAGGACCTGGCTTTTTTCACTTGGAGTAATTGTTCTGTTGAGCATTCCTTTCACATGTTAATGTCTTTATCCAAGCAGGTAAAAAAAAATCTCAAGCATTCACTTTGGACATACATACTGTCCTGTTGTGCAGTATTCAAAGTTCCTTTATGCCATCATTCTGTGTTATGTAATGAGACTAAATCTTCCCAACAAAGGAAGTGACAAATTAAGAAACATTTTGCGATTATAAACTTAACCTGTTGAAATAAGTTTATGAATTGTTTGGGGGAAGGAAGTCAAAGATTCAAAGCAGGATATCTGTGACAATGTCCTTTGATAATAATGTAGTTATCTATCTCCAACTCTTGGGCTTAAGTGATTCTCTTGCCTCAGCCTCCCAAGCAGCTGGGACTACAGGTGCCCGCCACAATGCCCGGCTATTTTTTGTTGCATTTGTCATTGTTGTTGGCCCAGGCTGGGCTCAAACCCACCACCCTTGGTGTATGTGGCTGGCGCCATAACCACTGTGCTACAGGCAGCGAGCCAACCAGGCAGCATTTTGAGTTATCCCTGTGTTCCTAAACTGTGAACTAACAAAAAGTATAATGTTCATTGTGGATTTGTTCTTTTTATTTTTTAGTTTTTTTGAAACTAGAGTCTCACCTCTGTTGCCCTGGGTAGAGTGTGATGGCTTCATAGCTCACAGCAACCTCAAACTCCTGGGCTCAAGTGTTCCTCTTCTTTCCACCTCCCAAGTAGCTGGAACCTTAGGCATGTGCCATAGCACTCACTCTTCTATTTTTAGCAGAGACAGGGTCTTGCTCTTGCTCAGACTGGTCTCAAACTCCTGAGCTCAAGCAGTGTACCTGTCTAGGCCTCCCAGAGTGTTAGGAATAAAGGTGTGAGCTGCCATGCCCAGCCCAATTATGGATTTTTTAAATGTTGTATTTATTGTCATTGTACAGGTTTTTCTACCCATCATGCTTCAAAAATAAAAACCTAACACTGCCCAAATGTGCAAGGTGACAGTGTTTGACATTTACACTAGTTTATAAATGTTTGCCCCAACTGTCAGACTGTATGGTCTAATTTTAAAGACATTCTTACAAATTTCATAATGCTTACCTTTATAAACAAAATCTTCTTTACAATTTACATGTTTTATATATGGTCCCTAAAATAAGCAAAACCATCATATAAAGAGAAATTGAATAGGAAGCACTTTCTTAAAATTAAAGTAAAACTTTTTACTACTTTTCAGAATTTTGATTAAAAGCTAACCGTATACCATATTTTGTTATGCCTTCTGTGTTACAGTGTAGGAAGGAGGGTCTGGGATTTCTGTGCTCTTTTTTGTGTGTTTTTCAGCTAATTGTCAAGGTTAAGCATTCTTTTCCTATCACAGAAATATCCCTGTCAGTGACAGATTACACCTTGTGTAAACGTAGCCCTGGCAGAGTCCATGGGGTTGCATGTTCTAAGTAATTTATAACAATTAAATGAAGGCAGGTCTCAGGGGCAGCCTACTGTCCTTTCAGGTAATACGGGCTAAGTGCTTTCCCTCCCTTACGGACAGGCAGGTTCGTGGCCAGTTTGTTAACCAATTGCCTCCTACCTCAGCTCTATCAATGTTTACCTTGAAATTTGTTTGTTTGGGTTATTTTTTGTAGAGACAGAGTCTCACTTTATTGCCCTTGGTAGAGTGCTGTGGCATCACTGCTCACAGCAACCTCCAACTCCTGGGTTTAGGGGATTCTCTTGCTTCAGCCTCCCAAGTAGCTGGGACTACAGGCGCCTGCCACAACGCTCGCTATTTCTCTGTTTTGCAATTTAGCTGGGGCTGGGTTTGAACCCACCACCTTCGGCATATGGGGCCTGAGCCACAGGCGCCGCCCTGTTTGTTTTTTTTTTTTTTTTTTGGTCTTTCTCACTCTGTCTCACTATGTCGCCCTACATAGAGTCTGTGGCGTCACAGTTCACAGCAACCTCCAGCTGTTGGGCTTAAGTGATTTTCTTGCCTCATCCTCCCAAGTAGCTGGGACTACAGGCACCCACTACACCACCCGGCTCTTTTTTGGTTGTAGTTATCATTGTTGTTTGGCAGGCCCAGGCTGGGTTTGAACCCATGTGGTACTAGCCACTGAGGTACAGGCGCGGAGCCTCCCTTGAAATTTTGACATGGATGCCTGCCGAGCTGGGGACTAGCACGAGGGGGTGGGGGACTTGCAGCCTCGGGGGCCCCATGTGTAGCCTTCTGGATCCTTGAGTGTAGCCTTTTGACTGAATCCAAATTTTACAGAACAAATCCTTTTAATACATAAAGGCTTCTCTGGTCATTGTTTCAAAACTGACTTTTTCTTTGGGGACCTGACTTCTCTTGCATGTAAATAGTTCCTGCTATCTCAACATAACATCAAAGGCAGGGGTTCTCACCCTATCTCAACCTGTGGGTCGTGACCCAGAGGAACTGTATTAAAGGGCTGCAACATTAGGAAGGTTGAGAACCACTGATCTAGTGGGTAATAAGAAAATTCCCAGAAGAATAAACTTTTTTTTTTTTTTTTGTGGAGACAGAGTCTCACTTTGCCGCCTTTGGTAGAACACCATGGTGTCACAGCGCACAGCAACCTCCAACTCCTGGGCTTAGGCGATTCTCTTGCCTCAGCCCCCGAGTTGGACCACAGGCACCCGCCACAACACTCTGCTATTTTTTTGTTGCAGTTTGGCCGGGGCCCGGTTTGAACCCACCACCCTTGGTATATGGGGCCTACCCTATCCCCTGAGCCACAGGCGCCACCCAGAAGAATAAACTTTTTACAATGAATACTATTTTTGGTTTTGTAAACATTTCCTAACAATTCTTGGTGAGCTTTTGTTTCTATATTGTGAAGTCATCTTTTTGGCCATGATGAAAGTGTATTTACTAAGCATGTAACTTTCTATCCCTATTTTTTTTCTAAGTGTAGGGAGTATGCAGCTCAGGGAAAAAAGTTCAATCTTCGATTTTTCAAACCATTTTTTTCCTCTATGGAAAGTTATTTTAAATGTTTATTTTAGGGGCAGTGCCTGTGGCTCAGTGGGTAGGGTGGCAGGTTCGAACCTGGCCCCGGCCAAACTGCAACAAAAGAATAGCCGGGCATTGTGGCGGCTACTCAGGGGGCTGAGGCAAGAAAAGCGCCTAAGCCCAAGAATTGGAGGTTGCTGTGAGCTATGATGCCAGGGCACTCTACCAAGGGTGCTAGAGTGAGACTCTGTCTCTGAAAAAACAAATTATAATACAAATAATGTGTTTTAAAGGCTTTAGAAAGAGTGGCTGTTTTCATATATGGTGGAGCAGATATGCAAGTTCTTTATCTGGAACAGACGCATTTTTGCCCTTCTAGTATCCTGTTTCCTCATGGATTATTAAATCACAAATAAGTTCTGAAATTTTGCAGTTTGTGAGTGAGAATATTCTAAGGCTTTTTCCAGGTACTGTTCTCTTTATGTTTCTTAGGCCTCATATACTGTAATAATCTTTGAGCCTTTGATGGGTAGCATTTAAATATATGTGGTGTACAATAGAATGAAATAGCTTCCAACCAATGAATAGTGATTATACATGCAGTTGGCTGGGGCTTTCAGACAGCCAAGAGATACTGTTGGGTATATTTCAGTAAAAATAATTATCAATGTTATGGTTAAGGGTGGTGTTTAGCTTTTTTCCCTTTAGGTAGTGCTAGAATCTGTTCAATAACAATTATTTCCAATTACGGCTGTCAGAGGGGAGTTATTTTGCATTTTGTGTTTTCTTCAAGCTTAAAATACTTCCAGGGGGTTGTTGCAGAACATGTTGCTGTCCTAATTAGAGCCTAGGCCTGTGTTCTTTGTTCCTAACTTTCTCTTATTATTAATTCTACAGTTCCCCTTTTTCTGCTTCCAATAAGTCATAATAGCCACGTAGGTTCAATATCATGTTACCACCAGAATTGATCTTTTAAGGGCGGTCATTTTGAATTTGTTATGTATGATGTGATTTAATTTGTTACAAACACTTTGTAGAGGGTGTTGGCAAGCATTCCATATACATTAACTGTTTTTGTGGGATTTTTTATGCTTTTTTTTTTTAAAGGTAATTCCTGTGACTAAATAGCTAATAGGTACACATCTTTGAAAGAGAACTAAAAACATTTTACTGTGTATTCTACAGCATCACTGTTCAGAGCATAATATAGTTTATGTAACCAGTATAAACTGTTTAGTACCCAGAGAAAGTGTTGGAGAGCTTTACTTTAAAAAAAAGAATTGATGCTTGTGGCTGCATTTATCTTATTGGGAGCCCAACATTTAGCTTATAGGGGAAGGAAACGGGCTTTGCCTCGAGGCTGGGTGTTAAACTCACACCTCCAGCACTGAGAGGAAACCTCCCTGAATCTCCATTTTCTTGCCTGCAGATGCATGACAGTGTCACCCCCACAGGGACACTGAGAGGGGTGCAGGAGTGGAGGGCGGGAGTTTCACCCTGTGCCCGGTCCTGAGGACATGCGTGGTGCCCATCAGCACTCGGTCCCTGGAGAAGTGCGACCCCCAGCCCATGAACGTCGGGTGCCTGTCTGCACTTACTGTGTGCTTGTCCTAAAAGCTACTGCAGCCCCAGCAGTGAAATTTTTCTGTCTGTTCCCTGGGTTTAAAATACCGTCCAAAGCACCCTAAAAGTCACACCCAATTAACATGCCATTCCTCAAGCCTTTGTGTACCACAGCACTTACCAGAAGCTTTTCCTCAGTTCTGCAGGGCTCCTGGGCGGTGTGTGCCCGCCTGGCCTTTCTCTCCCAGCAGCTGCTTCTCCTGCAGGCGCTCGGCTCTGGCTCCGATCACATGAACAGAGTTGCTTGGCAGGGTTTGTTGCCCTTTCATCCCTAGAGAGGTTTTTATTCTTACTGATTCTGACCTGCAGATTGAAAAAAATAGTTGTTTGAGTGATGTAAATACGTAGATAGACATAATGCTTCTCATTCTACCACTGTCACCTCTCGGTGCTTCCCTGCTGGCCTTTTTTTTTTTTTATTGTTTCAGGTTAATCAAGGGTACAAAGAATTAGGTTACAGTGTTTGCATTTGTTAGGTAAAATTCCTTTTATAATTGTGCTGCTGGCCTTTTTAAAATTTACTTTAATAAACTAATGTCCAGAGTCCTAGGAACTGGAATATACTATTACTAACCTTTTTCTTTTAACATGTAATAAGCATTTTCTACACTGTCAAAAAACTCTAGAGTGGAGACTTCATTTCTCCCATTTTTTTTTTTTGACATCTAAGTTACAAGTGATAAAAATAACCAAAACTTAAAGTGACTGTACAGTTTGAATATGTTTGTGTGATAACAGTACTTGGAGAAAGAAGCAACAGCAGGAAAGTGTGGGCTTTTTTTCCAGTTTGAACCTGCTGCTCATCCCCGAGAGTCAGCTGTTGGCTTTAGCAGCAGGTGTCTGCCCTTCCCTGCACAGAGGAGAGTCCCACCCTGGCCACTGGCGTTGTGGACGAAAACCGGCTTCCTGCCCTTGTCTCAGTGACCTGCGGGGATGAGCCACTACACTCCAGTTCCCGGGGTGAGGCCAGAGCCTGCCAAGGCCAGGCACATACCCAGAGGGAGTGGCAGCTGGGAGGCCTGTGGCCAGTCTCAAGGGCCGATTCCTAACCAGGTCCAAGCATTTGAGGCCTTTGGGAATGTGTGGGTTTGTAGTAATAGAGCTTTCAATTTTTTTTTTTTTTTTTTGAGACAGAATCTCACTTTGTCACCCTTGGTAGAGTCCTGTGGCATCATAGCTCACAGCCACCTCAAACTCTTGGGCTCAAGTGATTCTCTTGCCTCAGCCTCCCACGTACCTGAGACTATAGGCACCTGCCACATTGCCTGGCTACTTTTCTTTTTTCAGAGATGGGGTCTCACTCTGGCTCAGGGTGGTCTTGAACTCCTGAGATCAAGCACTCCACCCTCCTCGCCCCCCAAAGTGCTAGGATTAAGGTATGAGCCACTGTGCCCAGCCTGAGCTTTTGAATTTTTTGAGTGAAAGAACAAGATGGCTTAATTTTTGTTTTTTTAACATCTGCTGGCTCAGGATAGCATGTAAAACTGTCACAGCGGGTATCTCCTCATCACCAGTTCTGTTTAACAGTTATAGTATAAAAGGCACAGTGAAAAAATTTTAGGCCGTTTTTACTTTGTCTTTTGAAGCTAAGCAACTTATCACTTTACTTTTCTGAGTCAGCCTTGTACATTAACAAGTCAAACCCAAGGCTTTTTGTCTGAGACTGTTACACTGACCCTTCTTTAGGGACTTTGCTCTGGCCTGGTCAGGGCAATTCTGGCCTTCCTCTGGCTCAGTGGGTGTTTTCCAGAGTCTTCAGGGGTCCTGGCTGCGCACAGGTCCCTGACCGACTTGCTTCTCAGCCAGAGAGGACAGGTGAGGCGGGAGCAGGAGTGGGCGGCCCAGACCTGCTCTGCAACTGCGTCCATGTCGTCCTCAAAACGCAACAGCTCAGTTTTTAATGTGAGGGGTTCATGACTTTTTCTCATTGGTGCTAACTCAACTTTAAAAATCAGCAGCTCTGAGAACAGCACAACAGGACTATATGCAGAATAGGGCTGAAGGCCCCCAGGAGTGCAACCTAGGGGAGAGACGCAACCCTGACACTATAGGAAGGGGTTGGGGGCAGCAAGGAGCAGCAGCAGAGACTCCAGGGGACGAAGGGCAGTGAGGCGAGGGCGGGGAGGTGCGGGGCCAAGTCCTTCCCCCTCTCTGTGTGCCCAGGAGGCTTGTTTACGCCATAGCCATAGCTCCAGCCTCCCCCTGCCCTCCCCTCACCTGCCACCTGACTCTGTTCCTGTAGACTCTTTTCCATATCCTCTCAGAGGAAGGCCACCCTCTCCAGGGGAGGCTGCAGCCCAGTCTGCCGCAGAGAGGGACTCCCCAGGGCCTCCTGCGAGGAAGGCTGATCAGCAGCCCCTTTCTTCAGGCGCAGCCCCTCCTTTCATCAGTCCTGAAACCTCTCTGTGGCACCACCGGTAGAGATTTGTGGGTCAGAGAAAAGTATCTTCAGTCATGAAAATTTACCAGACCAAACTAGAAAAGAAGGTAATCTTAGCCTGAAACAGTCAGTTTTGGAGACAAGAACCCAATCAGTAACGCAGCTAAGGCAAGCACTGACAGGGTCAGCAAACATTTATCGATATCTTATGTGCTGGGAGGAACTAGAAAGTCTTTGGCAACTTTCATGTCTTTTCTTGTGCTGAGAATATTTTCCATAAAAGAAATTCTAGGTATAGTATGTCTGTTACTGTTCTGGTCATAGTAGGTCTATTAAAATTATGGTTCCATTTATTGAAAGA
Source organism: Arctocebus calabarensis (assembly GCA_963573935.1). Classification (NCBI taxonomy): domain Eukaryota; kingdom Metazoa; phylum Chordata; class Mammalia; order Primates; family Lorisidae; genus Arctocebus; species Arctocebus calabarensis. The sequence continues at coordinate 26,724 of CAUYON010134301.1, forward strand.
ACTTTGTTCTGCAAAGGTGGTATCTGATGGCGTAACTAAATATTTTGGTTAATAACAGTCTTTATTGAGCATATTTTCAGATATCTGCGACTATGATATTTAATCAAATTGCTTTTTGTAGGTATCAGGAAAACAGTTTTTTTGGCTCATCCACTCAATATATAGCTCTTAAAAGTCGTATGACCTGTAGTGATAATTGTGTGATGCCAACATAAGGATGAGCATGTAGATCAGTGGAGTAAAATTGAGTCTTTACATCTCTGGATAACAGATGTGAATATCTGAGCTAAAACTATAAACCCCGTAGGAGAAACAGGAATAAATCCTCATGATCTTGGGTTAGGCAATGACCTATTAAATATGACACCAAAAGCGTAGCGGTAAAAGAGAAAATGGGAAGTTGGATTTCATCAATATCAAAACTGTTTGTGCTTCATAGTGATACAGGGTCCCCCGTTCAGGGCTGGACAGGGGCCTGGTTTCCTAGGCTTGGGCAATTTCCTGTAAGCCTCTTCTGAAGTGGACTTCTGCCATTTTGTCCAGAGATGGAGGGGCTGCATTCATTTGTTAATGCACTCATCAACATTGAAGTTTGCCAAATCCTGGCCAAATGTAATTCTCAAGCCCTCCCTTTTTCACAAAATAGTATATAACCCTTAGAAAAAAAGGTTAAAAGTGTGAGACTTCCTTCCCACTTGGGTCTTTCCCTCTGCAGAAGCTCTGGTGCTTTTTATTCCTCCCCTATTCCTTTCTATCTAGTAAATTCTGTCTTACCACTGATCTGTGGCCTGTGAGTTCATTCTTCAAATCTCTTAACACCAAGGACCTACCACAGAAAGAAATTCTGCCAACAAGAGGGTGCCATCCAGAGAGTAGAGACACCCCCACGGGATGGGAAACAGTACTTGTGAATCGTATACCTGCTAAGAGTCTTGCTCTGGTCTGAATCTTTACGCCCCCCAAGTTCCCTTGTTGAAACCTAAGCCGGAGGGCAGTGGTGGTAAGAGGTGAGGCCTCTCAGAGGAGATTAGGCGATGACATGGGATCAGTGCACTCACCAAGGAGGTTGCGGGGGCCCTTTCCCTTCCCCCTTCTCTTTGGTGTGAGGACACATGGAAGGCTCCACCCAGGAGGAACGGGCCTCGGCAGACACCACATCTCCTGGTGCCTTGATACCGGCCTGGCAACCTCCAGAAGTGTGAGCAAGAAATTTCTATTGTTTATAAATGGTAAGTGTAAGGTAATTTGTCTGAAGAGACTAAGGCAGAACTTATACCCAGAATATACTGTATAGGGAGCTCTTACAGCTCAACAACAAAGAGACAACACCATTAAGAAACAGTCAAAGGATTTAAATAGACATTTCTCCAAAGAAGGTATACAGATGACCAATAAGCTCGTGTGAAGACTGAGGAAGAGGGGCGTGGGGAGTGAATGCTCGTGAGTGTGGGATTTCTTTGGGGCGTGAGAAAAATGCTCTGAAATTTGGCTCGGCGCCTGTGGCTCAGTGGGCTAAGGCGCCAGCCACATACACCTGAGCTGGCGGGTTCGAATCCAGCCCGGGCCCGCCCAAAAACAATGACAAGGCTGCAACCTAAAAATGGCCAGGCGTCGTGGCGGACACCTGTAGTCCCAGCTACTTGGGAGGTGGAGGCAAGAGACTCGTTTGAGCCCAGGAGTGGAGGTTGCTGTGAGCTGTGATGCCATGGCACTCTATCCAGGACCGACAGCTTGAGGCTCTGTCTTAAAAAAAATAAAAATAAAAATGGAAACGTTGTGGTGGGCAACTATAGTCAAGTAGTCTAAGCTACTTGGGAGGCTAAGGCAAGAGGATCTCTTGCGCCCAAGAGTCTGAGGTTGCTGTGAGCTAAGATGCCACAGTATTCTACCCAGGGTGACTAAAGTGAGACTCCGTCTCAAAAAAAAAAAATAAAATCCCCACCCAACTCTTGGAGGGCAGAGTCTTACTTAGCACAGGGCTTCGCACTGGCAGAGCAGAGTGTGTGAACTGGAACTTTACACCGCTGTGCGCACCCCGCCCAAGGCCTGTCACATTCGTGTATAGCAGAAGCGACTGGTGCCAATGCTATTGCCTAAGGTCCTTTCCACTGCGATGAAAGTAAGTTGTTTTGTGACAAATAATGAGAAAATAAGATTATTATGCTTGTCTTCTATCCTTGTTGTACCAGTTACTCTGTTTTCAAGAACTTGGTATGGCGAGACTCACCCTAGACCAGCGGTTCTCAACCTGTGGGTCGCGACCCATTTTTAACAATGAAACCACACTGCGGCATTAGGAAGGTTGAGAACCACTGCCTTAGACTGTACCTCTTCAGTTAATAATAAGAAAACCAATACTGAAAATGAATTTTTTTTCTTAGAAAAAGGCTCTTGCTCTGTCGCCCAGGCTGGAGTACACTGGCACAATCATAATTCAGTGCAGCCTCAAACTCCTGGGCTCAAGCACTCCTCCTGCCTCAGCCTCCCCAGTATCCGGGACTGCAAGCATGGACCACCACACCTGACTAATTTTTCTTACTCTCTTTAGAGATGGGGGTCGGGGGGTGGGTCTCTGTGTTGCTGAGACTTACACACGCACACAACTTGAACTTCAGACCTTAACCAATGCTCTCTCCTCAGCTTCCCAAACCTGCCCACTTGGCCTACTTGAAATAAAAACTATTAAGTTTAAGGTGTACAACTTGACATTTTGATGAACATACTGGTAATGAAGTGACTTCTGTGGCCAAGCGCACAAGCATGTCCATCTCCTCATGCGACCACCTGTGTGTGCGTGTGTAAGAACGCCTGAAATCTTGCACATTTCCAGCATTAACACAACTGTTAACTGCAGTCCTTGAGCTGTTACTGGAATTACTTGCGCCCTTTGACCAACATCTGCCCTGTTGCTCCCTGTTTCTATGTGTTTGTTTTTTGTTTGTTT
>CAUYON010134302.1:0-17727 GCA_963573935.1 Arctocebus calabarensis
CTGGCGGGTTCAAATCCAGCCTGGGCCCGCCAAACAACAATGACGGCTGCAACCCAAACAAAAATAGCCGGGCATTGTGGCGGGCGCCTGTAGTCCCAGCTACTTGGGAGGCAGAGGCAGGAGACTCGCTTGAGCCCAGGAGTTGGAGGTTGCTGTGAGCTGTGATGCCACGGCACTGTATCCAGGGTGACAGCTTGAGGCTCTGTCTCAAAAAATAATGATAATAATAATAATAATCAAAATACATAAGGAGTGCCATCAACTTGATAGGGAAAAATCTAAATAATCTGATTTAAAAACGGTCACAAGATCTGAATAGACTTTTCTCAGAAGAGGTATGAATGGCCAACAGCTATATGAAAAAATGCTCAACATCATTACTCATCAGAGAAATGCACATCAAAACTATAATGACATATCATCTCACTCCAGTTAAAATAAATGGCTTTTATCAAAAAGACCAGCAGTAATAACAAACGCTGGTGAGGATGTAGAGAAAGGGGAACCCCCATACACTGTTGGTAGGAATGCAAATTAGTGCAACCACTATGGAGAACAATATGGATGTTCCACAAAAAACTGAAAATAGAACTAGCATATGATCCACCAATGTCACTGCTGGCTATCTATCCAAAAGAAACTGGTATATCGAAAAGATATCTGTACACTCATTCATTGAAGCACTATTCGCAATAGACAAGATTTGGAATAACCCAAGCATCCATCAACAGATGAATAGATAAAGAAACTGCAGTGCAGGGCAGTGCCAGTGGCTCGGTGGGTAGGGCCCCATATACCGAGGGTGGCGGGTTTGAACACAGCTCTGGACAAACTGCAACAAAAAGAAAAAATAGCCAGGCATTGTGGCAGGTGCCTGTAGTCCCAGCTACTCAGGAGGTTGAGGGAAGAGAACACCTAAGCCCAGGAGGTGGAGGTTGCTGTGAGCTGTGATGCCACAGCTCTCTACTGAGGGTGATAAAGCAAGACTCTGTGGCTCGGCACCTGTGGCTCAAGCGCCTAAGGTGCCAGCCACATACGCCTGAGCTGGAGGGTTCGAATCCAGCCAGGGCCTGCCAAAAGCAATGATGGTTGCAACCAAGAAATAGCCAGGCACTGTGGCAGGCACCTGTAGTCCCAGCTACTTGGGAGGCGGAGACAGGAGACTCGCTGGAACCCAGGAGTTGGAGGTTGCTGTGAGCTGTGATGCCACAGCACTCTACCCAGGGTAACAGCTTGAGGCTCTGTCTCAAAAAAAAAAAAAAAAATGAGACTCTGTCTCTAAAAAAAGAAATTGTGGTGCATACATACAATGAAATATCATATAGCTATAAAAAAAAAATGAAATCCTGCCATTTACAGCAACATAGATGAAACTGGACATTATGTTAAGTGAAATAAGCCAAGCACAAAAGGACAAATTTCTCATGTTCTCATTCATATGTGGGAGCTAACTATTAGAACAATTGATCTTGGCTGGGCGCTTGTGGCTCAACGGGCTAAGGCGCCAGCCATGTATATTTGAGCTGGTGGGTTTGAGTCCAGCCCGGGGCCCGCCAAACAACAATGATGGCTGCAACCAAAAAATGGCCGAGCGTTGTGATGGGCGCCTGTAGTCCCAGCTACTTGGGAGGAAGAGGCAGGAGACTCGCTTGAGCTCAGGAATTGGAGGTTACTGTGAGCTGTGATGCCACAGCGCTCTATCCAGGGTGACAGCTTGAGGCTCTGTCTCAAAAAAAAAAAAAGAACAATTGATTTCATGGAAACAGTAGAACAATGGTTACTGGAGACTGGAAGGTAGTAGGGAGGGGGAGACAAAGTGGGGATGATTAATGGGTATAAAAATATAATTAATTAGATAGAATGAGCAATATTTGATAACAACAAAATGACTATAGTTAAGTTATAGTATGCTTTAGAACAACTAAAAGAGTAGAATTGTAATGATCCTAATACAAAGAAATGATAAACACTCAAAGTGATAGACTCCCCAGTTACCGTGATTTGATTGATACACATTGTATGCTTACATCAAAACATTACAAGAGGTCAGGCACAGGGGCTCATGCCTTTACTCCTAGCACTCTGGGAGGCTGAGGTGGGTGGATTGCTTGAGCTCACAAGTCCAAGTCCAGCCTGAGCGAAAGTAAGACTCTGTCTCCACGAAAAATAGAAAAACTAAGGCAAAAGGATATCTTGAGCCCCAGAGTCGGAGGTTGCTGTGAGCTATGACGGCACAGCACTCTAACCAGAATGACAGCTTGATACTCTGTCTCAAAAAAAAAAAAAAAAATCACAAGAGGCTGGGCACAGTGGCTCATGCTTATAATCCTACTACCTTGGGAGATGAGGTGGGAGGATTGCTTGAGCCCAGGAGTTCAAGACCAGCCTGCATGAGACTCTGTATCTACAAAAAATAGAAAAATTAGTTGGGCATGGTGGTAGGCACCTGTAGTATAGGCTACTTGGGAGGCTCAGGCAGGAGGATTACTTGAGCCCCAGAGTTTGAGGTTGTTGTGAGCTACAATGATGCCCCTGCACTCTAGCCTAGGGCAACAAAGTGAGGCCCTACCTCAAAACAAAAACAAAATTACGTGTACCTTATAAATATTTACAACTATATGTACCCATAATAATTAAAAATTTTAAAAGTGCAAAAAACCCCAGAAAATGTGCACTCTGTTTTGAAAAATCATAGAAGAGCACTTTCTCTCATGTGCATAACTTTTTTCTTCAAACTATACTGCCTTTCTAACTTGGAAAATGTATCCCTTATAAATTTGAAGAGTTTTTGTTGTGCCGATACAGTTTTGTCATCCCTGTTCAATAACCATTAAATGATCAGTTCTAGGAGTCTGTCAAACATTGTCTGAGAAGGAGCTGCAAAGGCCTTTGACAATACTGACTTTCAGGTTCTTGGTATCTTGAGTTGCTCTGGGTATCTTCCATTCACCCTGCAGACTGTTCTCCACCCCCTGCACCCTCCTCTGTGTTGCAGGAAGTGTAGAGATGAGGTCAGCTGGATCCCTTTTCTCCTGGTCCCATCGGGTGTTGCCAATGGAGAGAGAGAGCAGGAGAGCTGGGGAGGTAGCCGAGAGCAGTCTCTAATTGCATAAAGGAGCCAGGCGGTCTGCTGATTCCTGTCCGTGCTCCCCTGCCCTTGATCCTTTAGTCCTGAAGCAATAATGGAGCCCCACCACTTTTAGCCCAGAGGTGCTGCAGCATTCTTCATGGTTTCCCTACACCTGCTCCACACCTCTGTAAACTTGTTCTTTATTAAACTCTCCTTAAATCACCCTAATTTAAATGCATTATCTGTTTTGTGCTGGGGCCTTGACTGACACAGTAATTATCCTTACAGTAAAGGCTTTTACAATGTGTCATTAGCTTACTCATACTTGGATAACGTTTTTGAAGTTTTGCTAAGTAGTAGATCTTAAAGGTTAAATTACAAGTGCCCACATTTGATGTAAGTAGTCATCAGTCAGTTTGCTGTAAGCACGGAACAGCACTTTACGTATGTATTTTTGTTGTTGCCATGTATTACAGCCTTTGTGTTTTAATTTTCATCTGTTCTTCCCTGTGTGGTTTTAAAATTTAAATTATGTTGAGGCATGAAACTGCTCTTTCTCATTTGATCATTACTTTGTTCACTTTTTATCCCTTCTGATTTCAGGACTCACAAATTTGTGACCACCTTAAGACAGAACTTTTTCTGTTTGTATTCTCTGCATCAAGCACTGGACAGATGTTTTGAATGGATGGAGAATAACATCTGTCCTGGACCCCAGTTATTAGGGAACAAAGGAAATCAGACAGTGCTCTGCCCACCTGGACACTGCTCTGTCCCTCTCTGAACCCCGAGCAGTGACTGCCAGTGATTTTACACACTCTCACAGCTTAGTCAGAGAGCTTATATGTGAGTCAAAACTTAGAGATGAACCAGAACCCACTTTCCATTTTGAAGTAAATTTCTGTTCATAGAGAATGACGGATTAGTAGGGATGTCAAAGAAATCTTTTAGCCTGACAATCCACTGACAAGACAGCTGAAATGTATGAGACAGAGCCATTTTTCTTCACTGCACTGAAGTGAAATGTGGCTAACTCATGAATGTTTAAATGGGATCATTGCTCAGAGGGGGAAAAAATGCTCATCTTGGAATTTTTGAAAGAGAAGAGTATTAAGAGGCAATATAAGTCTGTGAGTTACCTCAATTTCTAGTTGTCCCCAAGGTCTCCATGGCTTTGCCTTCTCCCCAAACTCTAATCATCACTAATTTTTGACCAACATATATGAGCTCTGTGACTAAGCTGTAAGAACATAGAACATGTATGTTTCTCTCTTGCTCACTAAGATTGCTTCCTTTGCTCATATTCACTCCGGCACTTGGCCATTGTTTTAAACTGTAGAATGCTAAAACTTTCATTTTTTATTTTACATGCCTAACTATCCTCCTCTAATTAACTAGAAATGAATTCATTTTTATCATCTCAATTAAATTTCATTTAATTTTAAAAGTTAATTTATATTAAGATCTTCAGGCTGGCTGCGGTGACTCATGCCTGTGAGCCTAGCACTCTGGGAGACCAAGGCAGGAGGATCACTTCAGGTCAGGAGTTTGAGACCAGCTTGAGTAAAGTAAGACCCTTTCTCTACTAAAAGCAACAAAATTAGTCAGGCATGGTGGTGAGTGCCTGTAGTTCCAGCCGCTCAGGAGGCTGAGGCAGGAGGACAACTTGAGCCGAGGATTTTCAGGTTGCTGTGAGCTAGATTGATGCCATGGCACAGTAGCTGGGTGACAGAGTAAGAATCTTCTTAGTATAGTTTATAGTTTTTTGTTTGTTTGTTTTTTATAACTTTTTTTTTTTTTTTTGAGATAGAGCCTCAAGCTGTCACCCTGGATAGAGTGCTGTGCCATCACAGCTCACAGCAACCTCCAATTCCTGGGCTCAAGTGAGTCTCCTGCCTCTGCCTCCCAAGTAGCTGGGGCTACAGCTGCCCGCCACAACGCCTGGCCATTTTTTGGTTGCAGCCAACATTTTTATTTGGCAGGCCCGGGCTGGATTCAAACCCGCCAATTCAGGTATACGTGGCTGGCGCCTTAGCCCGTTGAGCCACAGGCGCCAAGCCAGTATAGTTTATAGTTTTAAACACCGTAAGTAGTCCAGGTATCTAACAATGAAGAGCAGATATGCAAATTGATGCAGTAAGCAAAACTGGTGAATGAGCCTGATATGGTTGCTGTATCAACCCTCCAGTGGACTTTTCTTCTTAAAAGGAAACAAACCAAAGTTCTCCAGATCCGAAAGGCTAAATCTTCAACAAACTGCTAAGACTACTAAAGCCTAGAACCTAGACCTTTTCTACAATCAGGTTTCATTTGTTTAAAATTAAGAAACTGAAAACAAATGGAATAAAATTAAGAAAGTGCTTGGAATAATGGTTAACACCTGTAGTCCTAGCACTTTGGGAAGCTGAGGTAGGAGAATCACTTAAGCCCAGCCTGGGCAACATAGCAAGACCCCCTATTTTGACAAAAAGTAGAAAAAATAGCCGAGCATGGGGGCATGTGCCTGGAATCTTAAGCTATTTGGAAGGCTGAGGCAGGAGGATTATTTGGGCCTGGGAATTGGAGATTGCTGTAACATATGATGACTCCACTGCACTCCAGCCAGGGTAACAGAGTGAGACTCTGTCTCAAAAAACAAAACAAATAAAACTTTCTCATGGTATTTACCTTAACATATTATCAGGAAAGGTTTACATTAATGTAACTCTGTAGGAGGATTTGTGCAATTGACCTCAACCTTTTGGTCTCAAAGCATCAAGCTCTGATGGAATAACTACCTTCTACGTTTCCTGTGATTTTTGCTAACTCATTCATTTGAAAATTGCCCACCCCAGTTTTCTTTATGCAGAATAACAATACATGTAAATTTCTCAGCCTCAGCTGCCCAGGGCCACACAATCAAACCATGGTCTTAATTCCTAAAGGAAATCACTAGTGAGGAAAATGGCTATTTCCACAAGCCGTGGGGTTTTCCATAGGATGCTTGTGATGATGCCATCAACTAATCAAAATAAAAGAATTACTGTTCTCAGGATTTAGCTGAATTATGTTTGCAGATCAAGGGCAATTTTCTACAAACAATTCTATTTATTCACTAGGAAAGAGAAGAGAACTAAAAAGAACAAAGGGTGTAGTTTTGAAATGACTTTGGAAAGCTAGCACAATGTAATGGTCACTATTTACCTTATAATTTTACAAAAGAAAGAGACTCTTCCATGGGCAACATGGAAATCCCCAGGAATTCTTTAAAAACTCAACTATGAAATTCATTGCAAGGTGAAACCAATTATTTGGAGGAAAGGAGCAGGATTGGGAAGAGAAATATGAGATCATAAAATTGTTCAGATGCAAGGAAAAGTTCAGTTCCATAAACTCTTTTTCTTAATAGTGGGAGATATGGGATGAATTGAGAACTGAGATCAACTAAGCCAGCTAAAATACTATAAAAACAATAATTAAATAAAATAGTATAAAATACAGTGAAGAAATTCAAAGAGCAATTTGATGAAAACTGTAAGATCTCACCAAAAGAAAGAACACAACGCACTTAAATTATCTAAGCAATGTTTTCATAAGTCACTGACTTATGAGCAAGAAAACGCAAGTAATAAACAAGACTTGAAACAGTCAGCTCGATGTCAGTGATGTCAGCTCGGCGCCTGTGGCTCAATGGGCTAAGGCGCCAGTCACATACACCTGAGCAGGCGGGTTCGAATCCAGCCCGGGCCCGCCAAACAACAATGATGGCTGCAACCAAAAAATGGCCAGGCGTTGTGGCGGGCGCTTGTAGTCCCAGCTACTTGGGAGGCGGAGGCAGGAGACTCGCTTGAGCCCAGGAATTGGAGGTTGCTGTGAGCTGCGATGCCACTGCACTCTACCCAGGGCGACAGCTTGAGGCTCTGTCTCAAAAAAAAAAAAAATCTCTCATCAAAGAAAAACTCAAAATCTGATGGCTTTAATGCTGAACATTTAAAGTAGCAATAATACCAATCCTTCTGAAACTCTTTTAAAAATGTGAAGAGGAGGAAATGCTTCCAAACTCATTTCATGAGAGGTCAGAATGATCCTGACAGCAAAGCCAGACAAGGACAACGTTTAAAAAAAAAAAAAGGAATTATAGCCAGGCAAGGTAGCTCACGCCTGTAATTCTAATGCTCTGGGAGGCGGAGGTATGATTGCTTGAGCTCAGGAGTTCGAGACTAGCTTGAGCAAGAGCAGGACCATATCTCTACTAAAAAAAATAGAAAAAAACAGCTGGGCATCATGGTTGGCACCTATAGTCCTAGCTACTCAAAAGGCTGAGGCAAGAGGATTGCTCAAGCCCAAGAATTTGAGGTTGCTGTGAGCTATGATGCTACTAGACTCTACCCAGGGTGACAGAGTGAGACTCTGTCTCAAAAAAAAAAATTATAAGCCAATATGAACACAGATGCAAAAGAACTCAGCAAAATACTAGTAAATTGAATGTGACAGCACATTAAAAAGAGCATTCACCACGATCAAGTGGAATTTACCCCAGGATACAAGGATAGCTCAACATAAGCAAATCAATAAATGTTAACACATCATATTAACAGAATGAAGGACAAGAACCCACAAAGTACTTAACTGCAGAGATAAAGATATACCTGTACAATAGACAAATCTCTTTAACCAAATGGTCAAATTTGGTATCTCTAATAGTGATGCCTCTTGAAGTGATGCAACATAAAGTCCAAGGTATGGGCTATGAGGTCTTCTTACCAAAAGGTTTAATCCCAATCCCATCCAGTGTTTAACCTTACCTTCCAGCTTATATGAAGCACATGATGTGAAGGAACAAGTTAAAAAGAGACCATCAGAACATCACACCAACCAAATATGAGACATTCAACAAGACACCTAGCCTCTATGTCAAAAATAGCGAAGCATAGAGAAAAAAATGATGGAAACACTCTAGCATTAAAGATCCTAGAGAGACATAATAGGAAAATGCCAGAACCTGGATTGCATACTGGTCTGGTGATATGAGGGAGAAATAGCTACAAAAGACAATTGTAGAACAACAGGGAGAAATCTGAGTATGGAACTTGGCTAGTAGATTATTTTGAGTACTATATTAAGAGATAAGTCTTGTATACAACATACTTTCAAATAGTTCTGGGGGAACCACACACATTATAAATCCATCAAACAAACATGGCAAAATATTAACTGTTACAACTAGAAGGTGATTATATGAATGTTCACATTACTATTTTTTCACATTTTTTCATGTTAGGAAATTTTTGTATCATAAAAGTGAGAATAAAAGGAAAAACTTTTTTAAATGAGTGAAATGTGGAGAAAAGACCGTTGAACATCTGGAGGATGTGAAGGTTTTTCCTTATTGATAATTTACTCCTTGTTTTCCTGGTGTAAGGTATTGGGCTAGGTATGCAGTTAGAGGAAGAACTAAGACAGGGCAGCTGCCTTCAAGGATCTCACTGTTTAGTAGAAGAGAAACACAAATATTTTAACACAGCAGAGTTGGCACAATGATACAGATATACACTCATTCAATAAATATTTATAGAGCATCTACTACATGCCAGGTGTTGTGCAAGGTGCTGAAGATGTGAATGAAGCAAACATGGTTCCTGAACACACAGTGCTCAGATTCCTGTACAGAATTATGATTTTGTGAGTGTTAGGTGTAAAATGTATGGAGTATTAGAGTGACACAGAGGAAACACATCCAGCTCTGGGTAGGGATTGGGGGTGGTGGGGAAGAGCTGCCAAGGTGTAAAGGCAGACTAGGAATCAGTTAAGGAGAGGACCCAGAGGTGAGAGTGCAGAGGCATATAGACACAAAATGGTCCCCCATGCTCAGGGAACTAGATGATACCGATACTACAGGAGTGTGAATGGGCTGAGGGGGTGATGTGGGTGGGTGCCACATCTTAAAAGGATTTAGGAATCTGGACTTTCTCCTGTAGGCTCCAGGAGCAGAGAACGTTCATATAAGGTGGCTGGTGGCTGCTGCCTTGTGAGGCAGGGCCCAAAGAGGAGACAGTGTGGATCCTACTATTGGCTGTGTCTTCTCATGCTTGGACGCCTGCCTGTTGGGCTCTGTTAGCTCCACTACCCTGAAAAGCCCTAGGGATTTTCTGGGGTCAACTCTATGCCAGTGGGCAGCAGGAAGTGCTTCAGACTGAATACTCCATGAGACTCAAGTCACTGGACCTGGGAGAGAAGGGTGGCTCTGGAGGAGAGTGTGAAAGGTGAAGGCAAGAGGCTCACCCATACAGAGGATCAGTTTCTCCTAGACCTCCACGGGGGATCTTTTCAGGCCCAAGAAACAGGCAGGGCTTTAATCCTGACTAAGGATACAATCTCAAAACTTTAGCTCTCACAATAGGGATGGCTTTTTGCCACAGTCACAGGCAAATAAAATCTGAAAGATAAACCACTCAGGGCTATTTCAGGCTTTTCCAGAAGTCTGAAATCACTGACTAGATGAATGCCTTCTCAAGACTGTGAGCTGTCAGTGACTATGGGTTCATCATTTTTAAGCTCTTAGTATTCAGCATAGGGCTGAAAGAATCAGGTTTTTTAGTATATAAGGTGCTGATGTAGCTACTATGTCCCATGCTGTGGTCTAGCTTTCCTGTCCTAAATGGTTGGGCTGAACTTTTCTTCTCCAATAACTGCCTCTACTGGTCTGCCCTGAATCTCCAGGTCCCTAAGTCTGACCCTTTTAACTGGGAAAGGTTTGGCCAGCTATTGGGGAATGCCTCTGGTCCCTGTATTCTTATGCCTTCAAGTTTAATATTTTCCCTATGAAGTAGGTATCAGACCCTTAATGGTTAAAAGTGTGTGACAGAGACCCAGAAGAAAGAGGACTCTTAATAAATTCCTACTACAGGCATTTCCCAGAATTTGCAAATTGTTGTTTCCTCACACTCTTTTTTCTTTTTTTGGCACAGGGTCTTGCTCTGTTGCCCAGGCTAGAGTGCAGTGGCCTCATCATAGCTCACTGCAACCTCAAACTCCTGGGTTCCAGTGATCTTCCCACCATGTCCTCTCAAAGTGCTAGGGTTACAGGCGTGAGCCATGGTGCCAGACTCCTTACCCTCATTTCTATGGATATTCCATTCTTTATGTCCTTTGAACAGCAGGAATAAAACCACAGTCCTGGAGGGCCTGGGGATTAGTGTACACAAGCCTAGGGTGTCTGAGGACCCAGAGGCAAGAGTAGACAGGTGCCATAACAGCTCTAAACTACCCCACCCCCAGGCAGCAAGATGATGATGCAGGCACGGATGCCAAGTGGGGAAGGCTATCCGGAGGAAGGATGAAAAGCAGCAAGCCCTGCAACCGTCCCAAATCACGAAAAGGGTGCTCTCCACCCGTGAAATCACTCCTGGAATCCCCAATCAGCAGGTGCCAGCAGTGCCCGGCCTGCTACCACCAGAACCAGAACCAAGCCGGCCGCACTTAAAAGCATACAGGGTGGTGATGACAGTGTAGGCTGGGGTGGGGGCGCCTCAAATGGATGGGCCTCAGGGAGGGTGTTTGGGGGAGCTCCCGGAAGGAACGTCTCACCCAAAGGAGGGAATGGCCTGAGAAAGTCGTCCTCCTGAATCCCAGAAGATCCCCACGTCCAGGCCCCTCAGATCCCCGCCGCCTGCCCAGTAGCCCCGGTAGGGTCAGAGGCTGCGGACGGGGCCACCCACTACCTCCAAGAGCCAGTTCTGACTCCGGGGAACGGCCTGAGCCGCGACCCCCGCCGGGGCTGACTCACAGCCCGGCCGCGGAGTTGTGGCGCCCCGTCAGCCGCCCGAACTCGCGAGCGGCCCGGCGCCCCTCGAACCCCGCCGCCGCCGCCGGCCGCGCCGCCTACCCGTGCCCGCGGCTCGGCTCCTCCTCGCTCGCGCTGCCCCAGCCCGGACTGAGGTACCGGCTCGGGTCTCCGGCGCCCCGCGTCTCCGCCCCCTCCTCCTCTTCCTCCAAGCACTCCACGTCCTCGGCCTCCTGGATGGCGACGCGGATCTGCACCACCGCCTCGGGCCCGGGCCGAGCGTCATCGCCAGGCTGGGCCATGGCTCGCGGGGCTGCAGCGTCGCTGGGGTCCCCGCGCCGCGAGCCCAGCCGGTCGGGCGACGGCGACTGCGACGCGAACGGGGGCGGCGCAAGCACGCCCGCTGCTCGGCCCGGGGGAGGGACCGGGGTCGGGCGCCCGGCCCTGCGCCGCCGCTGCCGCCGCCACTGCCCCGACCGCTAGGCGGGCGCTGCGCGGGCGGGGCCCGGAGCGGGGCGGGCTGCTCCGCGCTCCTCGCGCGAGGCCTGACCCGAGGGAGCCCAGGACCCCGGCTGCTGCCCGCCGGCGCCTCCCCTCACGCGCCGCGCCGCACGTCTTCACTTCTCAGTCTGTGCTTGACTCTGGAGGTGGCCGACGCAGACCGCCGCTGCCCGAGGGGCTCTTCTTAACTCCTGCGTGTCTCCCCAGCTGAACGGTCAGGAGGGGAGACAATCTCATCTTTAGGCTGTTGGACGAAACCACCCTTGACTGGGCATTTGACGAGGTCAGGGACTTTGTCTCCTGCCATGTCCTGAACCAGAGGTTCTCAAAGTGTGGTTCCCAGACCAGCAGCACCAGCCTTACCTGGGAACTTGTTAGAAAGGCATATTCTCAGAGATCACCCAGATTTCCTGAATCAGAATCTGTGATTCAGGACTTCGTGTTTTAACAACCTTTTTGGGTGATGGGGCAGTTCACCAAAGTTTGAAAGCCACTGCCCAGTGCATAGTATGCACTCAATTTTTTTTAAATAAATAAAAGAAGCTATTGAAATGCTCTAAAAATGCTCAAAAGCTGTTGAAATGTTCTAAAACCCTACCACCTTTTGTCATGTAGCTTTAACTTGAGTTCCATCTCAACCCTCCAGAGTGAGCCAGAAACTAGAAATAGAGGCATAGCAAAGAATAAAACCTAAATAGGCTTTCATGAAGCTCTTAATTTAGGGCCTTAAACAAAATTTATCATATTAATTTGTCACATTAGGATCTGAAAGAACAGACCCCTGGACCAACACATCTGTTTCCATACAGGGAAGCAAGTCAGGAGAGGTTCAGGAAATGGAGTCTCTTGAAGGTCAGCGTGTCCTTGTAAAAGAACGCCAAGTATAGAGAGCCCTGGGGGAACCCGGGCGCCTAGCAAGATCAACTCCTTTTCTTATGGTTTTAGAATCTGTCCTTATTCTTTGTCAGATCTCTCTTTTGATAGAAGTGGTTCTAGAAGGAGCAAATAAAGGATTAGAGAAGACAGATGGTGCTACTGCTGTTTCTGCGCTGAAACAGCTCACAGCTCTGGGGCTAAGCCACCAGGAAGAAGAGGCAAGAGGTTGAAAATATCTTTTCCCAGTTAGCTGCACCTTCTTCTAGGGCTCCAGAGGTTATACAACCTCTATACACCTCTCCTAAGGGTCGGGAGGAGAGATATGCCACAGTCCCCATGCTTTCTGGTCTGATATGTTCAATTCCTGAATTTCACAAAAAAATAGTCATTACTTCATTTAAACCATCCTGAGTGGCAAAGACATAAGGATTATTATTTCTACCCATGATAATGCCTCACATTTGAACCAAGTTTTATAGTTTATGAACAATTTGTACATACCATCTCAGGTTTTTCAAATATGTGATCTTAAGAGTCCCCTGAAGACTTTTCAGAAATATACTTTGAGAACTGATGGTAGATGAATCTGGTATGCACAGTGTTGTATTTGGTTAGAGTTGTGAAAAATGTAAATTGAATTTATATGACCTTAGATTCAAATATATCTGCCTGTACTGCTTCTGATATCTTATATTTCTGACTCCCTATGAAAAAATTTTGGATCTAGAAAAGATATTAGGATATTACCAGTCCTGAGCTTCTCTTGGTAGAGAATATATACCCCCAAGGGTATAAATCTTTGTGCTGAGGTCCCAATGAGGCAGAGGAAAAATACAGGGCATCTTTCTAGGATATTGATTTTACTGAAAAGTATGAGAAAAGAGCCATAATGTATATTTTTAAACAACTTGGAATATCAGTACTATCAGTAAAACACAAAACTTGCACAGAATTTTTAAGGCAAGTTCACATAAGTTTCTCATTTGTAGTAGTTGGCTTAGCATGATGCTTGGGGGAAGAAAAGACAGAAACCTTCATCTGTGTTAGGGGTATTTCATGGAAGGAGTCGTCAAATGAAGAGAGTGAGTCCCAGTGAACTTCAGGGTAAGGGCCTCTTTTTTTTCTTTTGTAGAGACAGAGTCTCACTTTATCACCCTCAGTAGAGTGCCTTGGCGTCACCAGTTCTTGGGCTTAGGCGATTCTCCTGTCTCAGTCTCTGAGTATGCTGAGACACCTGGCTATTTTTTGTTGCAGTTGGGCTGGGGTTAGGTTTGAACCCACCACCCTCCGTATATGGGGCTGGCGCCCTACCAACTGAGTCACAGGTGCTGCCCTCTTTTTTTACTTTGTTGTACTCTTTCATACTGTCTTGCAGGAAACCTTGCATCTAGGAACAATTATTGAGTTGATTTGATTAGTCCCACCCTCACGCTAATCATTTGTGTAACTGGTGACAGAACCAGGGCTTTAAAGGGACGCTTCTGATTTCTAGCTCCTTACTTCCCAGAGCAATGGCAGGGAAGGAGACCACTGCCTGTCAGACCTGTCTTCAGCATTATTGCAGGAAGTTGGCAACACCACTGGAATGATTAGCAAAGACTCCTAAAAAAAATCATGACCTCATCTAGAATTCCCTTTCTGTCAAATCTCAAAAGCTCATTTTATTTTCCTCTTTTTTTTTTTTTAATTAAATCATAGCTGCGTACACTTGTGCAATCATGGGGCACAATGTGCTGGTTTTATATACAATCTGAAATGTTTTCATCAAACTGTTTAATATACCCTTCATGGCATTTTCTTAGTTATTGTATGAAGACATTTGTATTCTGCATTTAGTAAGTTCTGCCTGTACCCCTCTAAGATGCACCATAGGCATGGCCCCATGAATTACCCTCTCTCCAACCCAACCTCCGTCCCCCTCCCTTCCCATATTCTTGTGCTTTAGTTGGGTTATAGCCTTCATATGAAACCTTTAAATTAACTTCATAGTAGGGCTGAGTACATTGGATATTTATTCTTCCATTCTTGAGATGCTTTGCTAAGAAGAATATCTTCCAGCTCCATCCATGTAAACACAAAAGAGGTAAGTCTCCATCTTTCTTTAAGGCTGCATACTATTCCATGGTGTACATGTACCACAGTTTATTAATCCATTCGTGGGTTGATGGGCATTTGGGCTTCTTCCATGACTTAGCAATTATGAATTGGGCTGCAATCAACATTCTGGTACAGATGTCTTTGTTGTAGTGTGATTTTGGGTCTTCTGGATATACACCTAGTAAAGGAATTATAGGGTTGAATGTAAGGTCTATTTTTAGATCTCTTAAGTACTCTTCAAACATCCTTCCAAAAGGAACATAGTAGTGTGCGTTCCCACCAGCAGGGTAGAAGTGTTCCCTTTTCTCCACATCCACACCAACATCTCTGGTTTTGGGATTTTGTCATGTGGGCTAATCTTACTGGAGTTAGATGATATCTCAGAGTAGTTTTGATTTGCATTTCTCTGATGATTAAGGATGGTGAGGATTTTTCATGTGTCTGTAGGCCATGCGCCTGTCTTCTTTGGAGAAGTTTCTCTTCAAGTCCTTTGCCCACCCTGAGATGGGATCACTTGTTCTTTTCTTGTTAATATGTTGGAGTTCTCTGTGTATTCTGGTTATCAAACCTTTGTTGGAAGCATAACTTGCAAATATTTTCTCCCATTCTGAGGGCTGTCTGCCTGCTACAGTTACTGTGTTCTTAGCAGTGCAGAAGCTTTTTAGTTTGATCAGGTCCCAGTAGTTTATTTTTGATACTGCTTCAATTGCCTGGGCAATCCTCCTCATAAAATATTCACCCAAGCCAATTCTTTCAAGAGTTTCCCCTGCACTTTCTTCTAATCTTTTAATAGTTTCATGTCTTAAGTTTAAATCTTTAATCTAGTGAGAGTCTACCTTAGTTAACGGTGAGAGGTGTGGGTCCAGTTTTAGTCTTCTACAGGTCACCAGCCAGTTCACCCAGCACCATTTGTTAAATAGGAAGTCTTTTCCCCACTGAATGTTTTGAATTGGCTTGTAAAAGATCAAGTAACAGTAAGTAGTTGGATACATTTCTTGGTTCTCTATTCTGTTCCAAACATCTACCTCTCTGGTTTTGTGCCAATACTATGCTATTTTGATCACTATAGATTTACGATAGAGTCTCAGGTCTGGTAGCGTGATTCCTCCTGCTTTGTTTTTTATTTCTGAGTAATGTCTTGGCTATTCGAGGTTTTTTCTGATTCTGTATAAAATGAAGTATTATTTTTTCAAGATCCTTAAAATATGACAATGGAGCTTTGATAGGAATTGCATTAAAATTATATATTGCTTTGGGTAATATAGACATTTTAACAATGTTGATTCTTCCTAGCCATGAGCATGGTAAATTTTTCCATTTGTTAACATTTTCAGCTATTACTTTTCTTAAAGTTTCATAGTTCTCTTCATAGTTCTCTTTTACATCCTTTGTTAGGTAAACTCCTGAATATTTCATCTTCTTTGGTACTACTGTGAAAGGAATAGAGTCCTTGACTGTTTTTTCAGTTTGGCTATTGTTGGTATATATAAAGGCTACAGATTTATGGGTGTTGATTTTGTAGCCTGAGACATTGCTGTATTCCTTGATCACTTCTAAAAGTTTTGTAGTAGAATCCCTAGTGTTTTCCAGATATATACAATCATGTCATCTGTGAATAGTGAAAGTTTGATCTCTTCTGACCCTATGTGGATACCCTTGATCGCCTTTTCTTCCCTTTTTGCAATGGCTAAAACTTCCATTACAATGTTGAAGAGCAGAGGAGATAATGGGCAACCTTGCTTGGTTCCTGATCTAAGTGCAAATGATTTCAATTTAACTCCATTGAATATGATATTGGCTATGGGTTTGCTGTAGATGGCCTCCATTAGTTTAAGAAATATCCCTTCTATACCAATTTTCTTAAGTGTTCTAATCATGAAGGGATGCTGGATATTGTCAAAAGCTTTTTCTGCATCAATTGAGAGAATCATATGGTCTTTATTTTTTAATTTGTTTATGTGCTGAATTACATTTATAGATTTACATATATTGAACCAGTCCTGAGACCCTAGGATAAAGCCCACTTGGTCATGGTGTATAATTTGTTTGATGTGTTGTTGGATTCTGTTTGTTAGGATCTTATTGAATATTTTTGCATCGATATTCATTAGTGATATTGATCTATAATTTTCTTTTCTTGTTGAGTCTTTTCCTGGTTTAGGGGATCAAGGTGATTTTTGCTTCATAGTATGTATTGGGTAGTATTCCTTCTTTTTCTATATTTTGGAAGAGGTTTAGTAATATTGGTGCTAGTTCTTCTTTAAAGGTTTGGTAGAATTCTGATGTGAAGCCATCTGGTCCCGGACTTTTCTTTTTGGGGAGATTTTGTACTGTTGATGCTATTTCAGAACTTGATATAGGCCTGTTCAACATTTCCACTTTGTTCTGGCTAAGTCTTGGTAGGTGGCGTGCTTCCAAGTATTGGTCAATTTCCCTTAGATTTTCATATTTCTGAGAGTAAAGTTTCTTGTAATATTCATAAGGATTCTTTTTTAATTTCTGAGGGGTCTGTTGTTATTTTGTCTTTACCATTTCTGATTGAAGAAATTAGAGATTGTACTCTTTTTTTCCTGGTTAAGTTAGCCAAGGTTTATCTATTTTATTGACCTTTTCAAAAAACCAACCTATTGATTTATTGATCTTTTGTATAATTCTTTTGTTTTCAATTTCATTTAATTCTCCTCTAATTTTGGTTATTTCTTTTCTTCTGCTCGTTTTGAGGTTGGAATGTTCTTCCTTCTCCAGTTGCTTAAGATGTCCCATTAAGTTGTTAACTTCCCCTCTTTCCGTTTTCTTGAGGAAGGCTTGCAGTGCTATAAATTTACTTCTTAGGACTATCTATGCAGTATTCCAGAGGTTTTGATAATTCATGTCTTTATTGTCATTTTGTTCCAAAAATTTGGTAATTTCCTTCTTAATCTCGTCTATGACCCATCTATCCTTCAGCATAAGGTTCTTTAGTGTCCATGTTTTTGCATGAGTATGCAGATTCCTGTTGTTATTGAGTTCAACTTTTATTCCATGATGGTCTGAGAAGATGCAAGGAATAATTTCTATTTTTTTTTAAATTTGCTGAGGTTAAACTTGTGACATAGGATGTGCTCAATTTTGGAGTATGTTCTGTGGACTGATGAGAAGAATGTGTATTCAGTTTTGTTGGGATAAAATGTTCTGTAGATGTCTGTTAAATCCAGATGTTGAATGGTTAAGTTTACACCTAAAATTTCTTTGCTTAGCTTCTTTTTGGAGGATCTATCCAGCATTGCTAAAGGGGTGTTAAAATCACTGACTACTATGGAGCTGGAGGTAATCAAGTTGCTAATGTCTGTTAGAGTTTCTCTTATAAATTGAGGCACATTCTGGTTGGATGCATAAATATTAATAATTGAAATCTCATCATATTGAGTAGTACCTTTAACAA
>CAUYON010134308.1:0-25937 GCA_963573935.1 Arctocebus calabarensis
TCCCTCCCCCTCCCTCCCTCCTTCCTTCCTTTCCTCCTTCCTTCCTCTTTTACTTAACATTAATATGTAATTACCCTGTACCAGGAGTTTGTAACGGTGCAGTGTCTAGGATTGACATTCGGTGACACCTGAAGAAGTTAGGACAGGTCCAGCCAACACCAAGAGCCTACAGTGAGCCTACTGTAGAGCCTACTGTCTGAATGACAGTGAAAGTCATTCAGAAGAGCACGGTATAAAAGAGGCCAGTTGATTAGAAAGACTAAATCCTAGTTAATAAGGGGCTTGTGGTCTTCCCTTACTGCCAGCCAGCAGTGGCTCACTTCTAGGAATGGGTAGGATCTCTTGATGTGTATTTAGAATATTAGCTACATCTTAGGTTGTGTTTCATTAAATTTTTGCTATGCTGAGTTTATAGTACGTATGTTTATAAGCTGCCTTAAAAACGTAAGCGAAAATATACAAGCAAAGTAAGAAGAAATGCAACAGATTTAAATGAGGCTCCTGTTCAAAACTATTTAATAGTAGCAATAGTGTAACACTAATGTTAGTACTCAAAAGGTAAATTTCAGACTGTTATATGTGTGTAAAAGGTGAGTGTATATGTATATGTACATGAATATATAATAATATGAATATATAATGAATACATTTATATTTTATTCACTTGATATTAAAATATATGTTTAAAATATTTTAAGATTAATGAATATAAATACTATATACAGTAAATAATATCTGAATTAAATGTTGCATTTAATTATATAATTTATTTTATAAAGTAAAAGTGTTTAAATCTGAATACATTCATTTATCTACTATAGGAGGCTTCAACACTTAATGAAAACTATGCACATAATGATTTAAGGACAATTAGCTTTCTGTGTACAACAGCAACTTAATATTGGAAAATGTCATAGTGTGGCTGCTTCTGTTTGTTTGGAGGATGAATGCCAAAGGAATTTCAGGAATTTTTCCACAAGAAGGCACCTCGGCGCTGTCAGTAAGGCCAGGGGTTCGTGTGGATGGACAGAACTGAAACCTGATTGTTAAATTCCTCACATTAACAAAGGAATAAAACTTGGGAAGGGTTTGTAAAAGCTGCTGAGGGAAGTTTCTAGAATGTGCAAAGATGAAGATGGAGGAGGAAGGAGGGCGACCCAAGGACAGGGCTGGAAGAGGGGTCTGGGGATGGTGGTGGCCACTGAAATATTCAGTCATGGGGACAAAGTCCTGGAGGAGAGTATCTCCCATGGGTTTGGGGATTTCGCCATGTTTGCACTGTGTGGCGATTTTTCTCATACATCCCCCAACTGGGAGGAGGTAACCACACGTCACAGTGCTTTGCGGAATGAAGGAGAGAGGTTGGGGTTCGGCTGGGTATCCCACAAGGTGGAGAATGGGCGGCAGGAAACCAGAGCAGAATCCACCCATGAACACTATTGAGAGATTTAGTTAGCAGATAAAACCACGAGCCTCACGCAGATATAAAGTGAACCTCGAATCAAAGATTTTCTTTAATTCTTTAATGGATGAGGGAACCACTAAGATGTCTCACCTGGTTCAGCTGAGGGCGTGATCTACAGAGATTTGTATTCTCTATGGGACAAAATCCCTTTGCAGTATCATGAGCAGGGGTCCTCAGCATTGCCAGGGACGGGAAGTGTTGGCATTACTCTAAGTTTTCTCTTCGGTAACTTCTATCTCTACAGGGTCATAAACGACCCAGGCCTAGGCAAAAGCAAGCAAAGCGTAGGTGGTCAGGACGGATAAGCCAAACAGGACATCACACCCACTCACTCAAGTTTTGCCCACTTCAACATTTTACAACTCTTCCTGACAACATTCTTTACATGGCAAAATATTGGGGAAGTATCTGTGAGCATAACTCACGGTCTTCGGGTATGGGCTTTGTTTACATGTAGGAGAATGATTAGGGTGTGTTGGGACATTCTTGAAAGCAAGAACCTGTTTAATATCTTTTATCCCCTAGGATAAAAGTTCCATAGAATAGTTCATAAATATTGGCTAAAAGTAGAAATACTAACATTGCTTAATTCCTGGAAAATTAAAGAATACTTCCTCGTTGTCTTGGTAGGGAAAAAATTGTTGATTTCTTTATCTGATATTTAAGTTTTCCATTCAAATTTTAAAGGAACAATAGTCATGGAAAGTTTTTCACAGCAAATTTTAAGAGTTGATACACATGTGAAAAATACATGTGTAAAAAATACGTGTATATAAAGGCAATCAAGTCATGTTTCAGCTCTATGTTAAAGTAATAAGGAAAACCAGGCACAACTTACTATCCCAGGCGTAGGACTCTCGAAATAGAAAAATGGTAATCTGGGTTTCTTAGTGGATATTCATGATGTTAAGTGAATTATATAGAAAGTGCATCTAATAAACCTCTTGAGCAGTTTTAACTTATGTTTGATTATAATACATCCATTATTTGGAAAAATAACAAATGCTATTAATGAGAAATATTTAAAGCCATTTCATTTCATTGACATCAAAGCTTGTCAATTCACATAAAAAAATTCACATAGAAAATTAGCCAGTATAGATATAGCTTCCATTGTAATGTCTTTTCAGAGTATTTTGGCCAATGGCATTAAAACTAGGCCAGTTTACCACTTGAATGAATATATTGCCCATTTAACTTGATTTTCTTTTAAAATTAAAAAAGAATACATAAGTGTCTAAAACTATTCTTGTCCATAATAGATGGCCAATGAACGGTGATTCTTTCTTTCTTACCCTTCAAATAAATCAAACATTTTGTGAAAATAAAATCTCAGAGTGTTTGAAACATTTTTGAATTTTTTTAAATGAATATCGCTAATTTATAAGTAACTTAAAATATTCAGAATTTTTGCTTATCTGTGTATGCACATGTGCTTAACCTTTCACTAAACTACATTCCCTTGTGTTTCGAATCTTCTTGAAATTAAGAATCATATGCTACTTTAAAAAATTAGTTACAACTAACTCATTGTCAAATTTTATGAAATGTCTTTCTTTGACACAGTTGATCAATATATAAAAAGCAAAGCAGGTATGTTTTCAAAAATAATTCACATTCATTGTGTGTGTGTCAACTCTACCTTCATTAGTCTGCAAAGCTAGGCAGGCTGTGTCATTAGTCTTCCTGATGACATTCTGGGAATTCTCACCTCATTTTCAAGCACACATCTGTTGGAAGTAAGCCATCCTGCCACCTCCACCACCTTCCCTATTTTACACCTCTAAAAGTGTTGAGGCAGAGTGCTAAGAGTTCTAAATTGTCTTGCTGAAACTCTTTGGGAAAAAAGAAATAAGCATAGGGGCCTCTGATGTAATATAAATAATAGGAATCAAAAGTTCTAGAATCAAAGCATTCATTCTCCTCCACCATCAGTACCTACCCCCTGGGAAAACATGGTACCCTTTGCTCTAATTGGGCTCCAGAGAGTGAGAAAATGTAGTAATTTCTCTGATCTTGACTCTAAAAACTATTATTTTTTTCTGTAGTCCAATTTCAAAATCATGAAATGGTTTTAAATAATGCTCATGTTGTAGTGAGTAAAATTTCTGAGAAATTCTCTATGTTAAAAATAAAATAAAAATAAAACTGAATGGAGCCTAGAGAGGGTTGGAGAGGAACATCTAGGGTAAATTATCCATACAATGTGATGAAAGCAGTGATTAGTTTTATTATGCTGAGTGTTAAGCTTGTGTTTTAAATTTGTTCACAGAGAACCCGCCCAAGTTAGTTACACCGTTCTACAGCTATAAGGGCATGAAGTTAAATATCTGTTAGAAAAAATGCTTAGTACAGAGACCAGTGTTGTTCTTCCCACAGGGCTGGTGCTGCTATCATAGTAATTATGTGACTTCAGCACCTTCTGAGATTTCTGGAACAATGAATGGCCTCCATGGGTGGCCGGATCAACTCTGTGTCTGGAGCCACTGCAGAGGGTTATGGTTCTTGCTTTG
Organism: Arctocebus calabarensis; assembly: GCA_963573935.1. Classification (NCBI taxonomy): domain Eukaryota; kingdom Metazoa; phylum Chordata; class Mammalia; order Primates; family Lorisidae; genus Arctocebus; species Arctocebus calabarensis. The sequence goes on from CAUYON010134308.1 coordinate 3,979, forward strand.
CCATTCATTCGCTGTGGCTTCAGGAAATTGTTCTGTACCCCACTAAGCTGCCTTCTCCCTCCAAGGGAAGCTGATGCTGGTCCTGCCTGCCTCTGGTTTGTCAGGGAGAAACAAAATCTGGATTGTGAGGAACTAACTGGGCTCTGTCTTTGAGTTAGGATGAGAAATTTAATTGTCGTAATGTATTGTTTGCATGACTACGTGTGGGTCTAGCTTTATTGTACACTATAAAAAACAGAAGAGGAAAATCATACATTTGTAGCATTGTTGGATATTTTTTGTCATTCCCACTAATACTTTCTTCCATTGCTCTGGTGAGCCTTCTACAGTAAGTGGCTTCTGGTGCAGGGAGCTTCCATTGGAGGAGTTGAAAGTGAATTTATTTTTTACTTTTTTATTTTTTGAGACAGAGTCTCACCTTTGGTAGAATGCCATGGCATCACAGCTCACAGCAACCTCCAACTCTTGGGGTTAAGCGATTCTCTTGCCTCAGCCTCCTGAGTAGCTGGAACTACAGGTGCCCACCACGACGCCCAGCTATTCTTGTTGCAGTTGCCACTGCTGTTTTAGTTGGCCAGGGTTGGGTTTGAACCTGCCACCCTTGGTCTATGGGGCTGGTGCTCTACCCACTGAGAATTAATAGTTTTAAAATAGTTGTTTTTTTTCTTGGTGAATATACATTAATTCTTTTCCAAATCAGTTAATTTTGGTAGATTGACTCAAGTATTTTCTGATTGCATGAGAGAAAAAAATATATAAATATTAACATCTAGAGTCTTTGTCCTTGAACCAAGATCGTCCTTACTGTCCAGTTATGTGGAATCCAATGTGAAAGTGATAATGGCCTTCTTGATGTATAGACTTCGGTACACTGTCACTTGAACTTTCTGTACTCCAAATGATGTGGCATACTATGGTTTACTAGTGACAGAGTCTGGCTTTGGATCCTACACTGACGGCTTCCAGCAACAACCAGGCCAGACTTCTGCCTTATCAGAACCATAACATGTAAACAGTGAAATGTGTCCAGGCATGTTTTAATATGGAATGTATGTGAGAGATAAGTCATGTGTAAAAGATCTTGAAACTCCTCTTAACTATGTCTCATGTATTTAGAAAACAAAATACATGATATTTCTAAACAATAGCTTCAACTTGTTATGCATAGAATTTGACTTAATGTGTGTGAGACTCTGAGCAAGCTTTTGTTGGTCTCTACCATGTTACTTGTTCACATCAACTTTAGATTTTTCAAGGGAGGGACACCAGGGGGAGAGGATTGGTATTCCCATTGCCCCAGAGGCTCTGGGAGCTGCTTCATCTCATGAGTTAGTTCTACCTTGACTCTTATGGGTAGAGCTACATCTAGGGAAACAGAGGATTCCCTTTTCTAAGAGAAGCCTGAATAAGCCAGGGTACAAAGAAATACATCCCGCTGGCAGGCTGCAGCAGCCTGTAGGCCAGAACTCAGAAAAATGCTCCTTGCTTTCATTTGTTCATTTTAGTCATTTCTGGTGTTTGGGTTCTTTCTTTCTTTCTCTCTCTTCTTCCTTCCTTCCTTTTGTTGGCATTGCTTAAGTTTTATTGCTCCTATGATTCAGTAAGAATTAATAATTTGCTCATTCAGGAATGGTGAGGTCAAGACTTAAACTCAGGATTTGAATACCTTTCTTTCCATTTTACCATATATTCTCTGCAATACACAGATAGCATGACAATGACAACATACAGCACGACAGTGGATAGAAAATGAAACAGGAGTGACGCCAGAAACACTCATTCAAACTTCCTTCAGTCTGTGGATGTGCAGGCAGTTCCTGTTTCAGCTAAGTCTGGGGTTAAAATACCGTCACATACATTTAATTTCTTTTAGTTAAACAATATGAAAAAGAAAGTCTCCATTCATTCATTTTTGTTACAGCTCATACATGTTACTGCCATTTACCTGGTACAAAAAGCTATTAGCTGTACATGGGGGTGGGTAGTGTGCATGTGTGTGGGAAAATAAGATCCAAATATTTCCAGATTATTGCTTTGAGCAACTAGAATACACATTTTACCTGCTAAGGAGAAAACAAAAGCTTAGGAAAACCCATGTAGAGATCCCATGTGCGGTATTTCCAGAAGCACTAAGTCTCGTGGCCACTGTGCACGTCCCTGGATGTATAGGGGGGGTAAGAGGTGGATGTGAGGTGCAGCACCCCTGGGTGAACAGCTTTGTGATCTTGGACAAATTCTGGTAGCTGTTGTCTCTGGTTTCATCCTGTGCAACGGGGACAATACTCTACACTAGAATATACAGCATTCCCGAGAGGACCCAATGCCTTGTTGTAATAAGGGACTCAGCACAGCACCTGCATTTGAGTGGGGTTGGGTTGGGACAGTGGTTCCTCCTTCCCTGCCAGTGTCACTGCCTATGGTTTCAGTTGCCCAGAGTCAACCCTGGTCCAAAGTAAGTGAGTTTTGTACAATAAGATATTGAGAGAGAGAAAGAGAACATTTGCATAACTTTCATTACCGTATACATTATAATTGTTCTGTTTTATTATTAGCATTGTTAATCTCTTACTGTGCCTAATTTATAAATCAAACTTTATCATAGGTGTGTGTCAAATGAAATTAAGGCTATTGAGGCAGAAATAATTTGATAAAGGTTTCTTAAAAGCCAAAATGTGAGGATCAGCCCAGGAAGACACACCAGCAAAGCTGGGCGTGTCCCAGAGTCTGCTACAAGTGAGAGGGCCTTCCTGGGAACTCTGAACCCATGGGTGAGAGTGTGGGGAGGGCGGGATACTTGTTAGCTACAGGGAAATTGGAAACAAAGCAGCACATCTTCCAACTCAGAATGAAATGAGCGTCCTTTTCAACATCCGCAGGTCCTAGGTTAATCAGGGGGTCAACAATTTGAGCCGCTCAGATCTAACATTCTTTACTCAGGCCAGGATGTCGGGGTGAATCAGAAAACCTCCCCAAAGTGGTTTAATTTAGAAAGGCCATTTACTTCTAAAGTAAACTGCCAAATGTGGCCTGGAGGTTATCAGCCTGGGGAAAAGCAGTGTATTTGGGAGCTGGTACTGCCCACAGTTCCAGGCGTCCATAGGTGCCTGGGAACATCCCCTGTGGGTGGGGGGAGCTTGATATTACACCATGGTGGTTGTGGCAGCAGTGGTAATATCGGCGGTGATCATTATTGTTGGATTTATGTTACCAATTCTTTGTTCAGAACCTCAGTTCAATTCCCCAAATTACAAATCTCCCCTATTGGCCAACAACTGATTTTTAGGATATTTTCTGTATATTTTGAAAAGTATATGTAATAAGGAAGAAGCTACATTTTTAGTATAATGTAATATTTTTATAATTTGCTCTTTTATTTAAGGGTACATAGCCTACCTTTTGGGTGCAGGACGCAACTACATGAGAGACTATACCTAACAAATGCAAATATTGTAATGTAGTCATTTGTACCCTCACATTAACCTGAAATTTAAAAAAAAAAAAAAAGTAAGGCAACTGCCACCACTCTGGAAAACGAACAATCTTCTCCTTGAAAGCTGGCCCCATGTCTACCCTGTGACAAAACCAAGCCGCCCCCAAACGTGTCCCCAACACATTCTTTTACCTGTGCCCACAGGTACCTCGGGGACCACAGTCTCACAGGGGTGTAGGGGCAGACAGCAGCACTCGTCAAACCAGAAACCATCTAAATTCCCCCAGACAGCTAAATGGATAGATGCATATGTTCACACAAATAACAGCACTCAGAAATGAGAATAAAGTCCGTGTAAGTGCGGACAACCACCCGGCGTAGCCTCCGGGAGGCAGTGTAGAGCCAGGCGGCCGCAGGGGCCCGCACTGTGGGTCTGCGCACGCGCAGCCCTCTGGGCTTACAGGGCAGCAGTGGACCGCTGTCTGCTAGGACTGCGGACTACAAAGGGACAGGGGGTGGCCGCTAGGGGTGCTGGGAACTTGTCTTTTGACCTAAATGTTGGTTACGTGTGTGGGATCAGTTATTAAAAGTTCAACTGGGCTGTTCACTGGAACGTCCTCATCTCTAGATACATCACACTTTACTAATAAGCACTTTGAAAAGTAAAGCCAAAATGTTAATGGATAAAATGTATCAGTTTCTCTTTTAAAATACTGATAGCGATTTTAACAATTTAAATGGAATGTGGGGGGATGTTTTAAATTAAGGATACATTTTTGATAAAATCCTAAAATAATTATAAATTTGCACTCAGAAGCCGGGTCCTCAATATTGAGAGAGGTATGCAGTTGAGTCTCCAAGTAGTAACGGTTTGATCATTTCCTTCCAAAGCGTAAAAAAGTGAAACTGACTAAGTCCTGAATGCTCCTCTAATGGGCAGGTTCATTGGAGAGATGTGAGTACTTGTGGTGGAAATCATCATGGTGAGTCATGAGTCCCAAGGGGAGTGAACCTTCCTTTGGAACTTCGGGGCTCAACATCAGAGAAACTGCACGAGTCTTGAGGAGAAAAGCCTAGCAGATAAATCCTGCATGTTTTAGCCATTATCCTCTCTTTTAACTTTCTTTTTCTCCTATTAAGTGTGCTATCTCCTTTTTTCCATTTCTATTTTTTATTCTTGTCTTTTATTAGATCAGGTTCTGATTTTCTATGTCAGAGAACTAATTTTATTTCCTTGACTCCAGTGAAAAAGGATTATTTTTCTACTCCTCTTAATTTGTGAGTATTGTGTGAATGGAGGTTAAACAGATACATTTTAAAAATTTCTTGATACATTCAACATATTTTATGCCTTTCCATGTTGGGATCATAAATGCACACTAGCTGGCTTCAGTCTTTATTAAAAACACTCTGTAAGAAGCGCGAGAACTTCTGTATACTTCTTTGGACTCTTCTAAATATCCCAATTTTTTGTGCAATAAAGATATGTAACTTAATACTTTAAATTTAAAGTTAATATTATTGTTTATCAGATATTGGTTTGCAAAACTGTGTTCACAGGACTAAAGGAGGGAGTGACTTCCTGCCTCTCCCTCTGAGCTTCCCTTGTGTCTTTTTTCCCCATTTTCTGGTTAAATTGCATGGATCATATTTCATGGGTTATATTGATTAGACCACCGTGCACACACTCAAAAGCTCCTTGATTAGTTAATACCACAGATATTTAGCTAGCAAAGTTGTGACCAACTCTGTTTCAAATGTACATGTTATCAAATATTCGTGATCATCATTATATCATTATCAGTATTAACATTATAATTGGTTACTATGCGCCAGGTACCTAGCTGTGCATTTTGCATGCGTTATACAAATAATTACTGTTAACTAAATAGTTGAACCTCATAACAATTCAATGTTTAATAGCCTCTAAACTGGGGCTCAGGGGAGCTAAGAGATGGTCTAAGTTCGTATCAGTAATGAATAGCTGAGCTTTTGTTCAAACTCAGAGTCAGCTGCGCTTCTTTACAGTATGTGGCTTGCCTAAAATTATCACTATACCTTGCCTAAGTGACTTTACAGGGGACACTGCAGTAGAAATGCAGGAGGTTTCGAGCACAGGCCCTTCTGATCCAGCAGCAGAGTGACGAAACAGTCACACAAAGACGGGATGAGTGTGGTATTGGATGAGTAATGTTAACAGGAACAGGATGCGGAGCTTAAACACCCTGCAAAACCAAGAATGAAACGAAAGACCAACTAAGATATGACAAAAACACGAAATGGAAATCGAGCAGGCTGAGCGTTTCATATGCAAAGGTCACACTTTCATGACTGAGCACGTTGGTCTTGCCACCGAGGAGGGTGTGATTCAAATCATAACTAGGCTGGGGTGAGGCGACAGAGCGGCCCAGACTCGGAGCCACAGTGGTGACAAAGGAGGCCCCGGCCGCTGTGGGGAGAAGCCTCTCTGCACATCTGATTATGAGTTTGTGTGAGAAGGAATCTCACTGGCTGGGTGTGGCCTTGGAGTTTTCCAGACACATCACCCTTGTGTCCTTCTAAGGGCACTGACCTGGATGTGATTCCTAAGGCTGACACGCAGGATGACCCTGCCAGTGACCCAGAAGAGCTGATTGGAGTGCTAATGCACCTTGAGAGCGAAAAGAACGAGAGCTTGTCATTAACTGTGCCTGCCAGGCTGAAGGAGGGGTGGAGCCCACTCCTGCTGCAGAAACTTCTGGAAGTCTTATGTGCTCTTCGAAGGCAACAGTGGGCCCCAACTGCTTGTTTGGGGTGATGGGGTTTTGTTTGCCTCTGTGGAGTTGCCAGGCTGCAGACGCCCGCGAGGGTCTGCAGAACTCTTTCCAAGGTGGCTGGAGCAGGTACTTTGGACCAGCCCGCGGGGTGTCTGACAGGCGCGGCTTCCTGGCCGGTCTGGACCCGGAGCCCTCCGAGGACACGTGGACAGCAGCTTCCCCTCCGTCTCTAATGGACGCGCCGTTCCCAGGCAGAGCGCGCAGTCTGCCTGCCCCCGCCTCGGGCCATCATTATTCATGACGTCTGGGGGAAGGTCGCTGTCCCCTGTGAGGCCAGGATTAATGATAATGTGCAAACCCGAGATAATTTGCTGACTTGTTAGATGTTTGTGAGGCGCCAGGATGGAAGCGGCATTTTTCAAACCCTGCCCTGCCGGAGCCCTGGGGGCTGCCCCGGCTCCGGGTGGAGGGACGGATCCGGGTGGGGCGGCAGCTCCCCCGGCGGCTGCTCCATTTTTAGCTATATTTTATGCTTTTGTTTATAATTCTTGTTGAGACTCTGGAGGGATGCAGAAAACTGTTGTTTATTTAATGAAAAGAGTGAGAGAAAATAATAGGATGGAATATTACGTGCGGCAAGGAGTATGACGATGGGGTTCTTGTACCATTTTCTGGAATCTTCTAGGACTGTGTATGTGCGTGCATGTGTGTACGTGCACGCGTACGTGTGTGGTCTGTGCGTGTACACATGTGCACTCTGACCCTCATCTTTGTCAGGACTCTGAGGGGCTGAGACCACAGACGGATTTCCTTACAGTTCCGTAGGAAGTAGGTCCAAGGTCAAGGTCCCCGCTCCTTGGCTTGTTGTGGGTGGCTGTCCTCTCCATGTCCTCAGGTCCACCCCTCTGTGTCGGCTGTGTCCTCATCTGTCCTGTGACACCTCTTCTTGAGACACCTTAGTATGACACCGACCCTACTGCACTGGCACCCACCCTGGTGACCTCAGCTCACCTTAATCACCTCTGTAAAGGACCTCCCCACAAGTGCAGTGGCAACCTGAGCCCCTAGGGGTTCAAACTTCAATGTGAGGTGTGGAGGGACACAATTTAGGCTGTGAGAAAATCCAAAAATAGTTGTGTGTGCACATTTTGTATCACACAGAAGCAACGTGATGGATGTGACAAATGACGGCTGCCCGATCTCAGAGCCCCCGTTTGGGGTCATCTTAACACCAGTGTTGGCACCGGGGTGCTGCCTAAGGAGGCTGCACCTTCTACCACGGGAGCTTGGCTTCCTGTGGGAGGCCTGTGTCTTTGTTAGAATGGCTTCTCATTCATCCTCCTTCTGTTTAGTTACTGCCCGCTGTAGTGGGGGAGTCCAAGTGAGCTTTGTAGTGAACCCCAGTATTTGCATCAGTATATTCGAATTGCACATTTGGTGTAAGTAAGTGTAACCACCTATACATCCCAAACTACCTGCCACTCGTCCGTGCCTGTGGGCGTTCTGTTTTTCTACTCAGTCTGGTGGCTGAGTAAAGGACCATTACCTGGGATGGAGCCAGAGGTTCTTGCCAGTGGGTAAACTGAGTCTCCAGACAGCTTGTTAGCAAGGTCTCTGCTGGTTTGGTAAACTGCCTCCTTATTCCCCCAGAACAGCAGTGATGCTTCTGCTCCAATAAATTAGTGTCCCATATGGACGGTCTTATTAGCCAGGGAACGAGGTTATAGCCCGCTGAGAGGCTGACCTGACCGCGGGCTGCATCTGTGCTGACGGGCAGGGAGAGGCCACGCGCTCTCTCCTCACTGTCTCCCTGCAGTGACATGTGTTAGCTGGCACTCAGCTTCTGCCTGTGTGGGATGTTTAGTATCCTGGAAGGGGACAGAATGGGAGTCACGTCAGGTAATTCTTCTGAAAAATGAGTAGAGGCGCTTCTTTTTTAAAACCACAACCAAAATAAAACAAAACACTTTGACACAAAAATTTTAAATAAACCATCCCCTTCAAAAGAAAACACAACCACACAAATGACAAAAGCCACATCAACTGTCCGTCCCCATGTTGAGTCGGGAACTATCTGCAATTCCTCCTTACATCTCTAAGCTCCTTCTGAGTGATTGAGGTAATTAAAATGCACAATGGAATTATTTCAAAATGAAGTTTTACTGCCTTTTTTTCACTCAGGACACAATATATTCAATGCCAAAAGGTGCAGGTGTGTCTGTACTTAAAGCAAAGTTATGAAAATTAGAACTTATACATTGATAGATTAAAAGATGATTATTTCCCAAAGATTTTCTCTAGTAAAAAAAAAAAATATATATATATATATGTAGTACACTTCAGGATTGCTTTAAATAGCTGTTAGTGAATTCAGAATAGGATTCAGTATTCTCCTCCGGAACATACGCTTTGCAGGGCGAGGTAATCTTGTGTTCCGAATTTAGGAAGTGAAGGATGAAGTGTCCGCCTTCCCTGTAGTTATGCTCAGACGCGCGCAGCCCTTTGACAGACCTGTGTGATGTAATAGAACTGAAACTTCCATAAAGAGACTCAGGGTGACAAAGCTGAGCTCTGTCACCCGACAAGTCACACAGTCCCCAGGACGTCTCTGTACTCTGAGCCTTCCCTGCTGGCGCAGTGATGGAGCCTCGGCTTCTTCTATGTCAGAACGTCAGGTGGATCCTCCGAGCGGGTTGCAGCTGCGTGGCCTGGGAGTGATGCTGGCCGCAGAACTTCGGATGTGTGTCCTCAGGACGGTGGTTTATACTGTCTTGCCTCAGTTTCTCCTTCAATAAAACAAGGAAAAAATAGTAGCCAGCTCGTCAGGTCATTGTGGAGGACCATCACACGTGGCTGGATCCCTGCCATGTGCTTGGAGCAGAACCAGGACCCTGGCACCACTCTGTACACGATTAGCTGCTGACCTTGATCTAAAAACCTGGGTTAAAATCACTGCACCTGAGATCTGAGATCTAGAAGCCATTCTGCCTGGCTGGCTGGCTGGAAGCAGCTGGAGCATTGATTCTCCTGGGAAATGAAGGGGTGGCCCCAGACGCCCCTGCCGCATTAGGGCAGCATCTCTACCTGCTGGTGTGCAGTGGTCCCTCAGAGGGGGCATTGCCTCTGGCCTGTGAGCAGACTGCTGCTCTGCATGTTTGCTCGGGACTTTAGAAGTAAAAAGCTCTCGCTGACGGGGTGATCTGCTACCCAGGCCTCCAAGTTCATCTCGGTTGAGCTATGCTAAGCCTTAACAAAAACAGTTGCCATTTACGGGTCTTTACCAGTTATGCCCCCCTCCTCTGATACCTCAAAGGGAGGAAATACCAGAAAAGAAATGGCTAGGAAAAACTGAATATGGCCCCCAGAGTTCAGGGAAGGAAAACCAAAATGCCCATAAGGAAAATAAATTGGATAGACAAAACAAAAATAATTTATAGTATTTTTTCTGGTATGTGTAGCATTCTGAGACTACTGATTAAAGATTCTTTCTTAGCCTTAATTAATAATATTAATGAAAAAACACTCTGAGTTTTGTGAGAGTAACTTTACTGTTACCCCAAAATGCAGGTGAATGGTGTCCACTGGAGATGAGACGGTTTCAATTAAACACTTGAGCTCTGAGCACCCTTCATAAGCAAACCTGGATTAGAGACAGAGGCACCGGGTGGCACCAGTCGCTGTGAACCTGCTCCGTCTCTTTGACGTGAATTTGGGGATTCAAGGCTATTGGATACTCTGTTCCCTTGGCTTTGTACCATAAGACAGACACAGGAAATGAAGGGCCTGGTCTCAGTCACAGTTCCTGAGGGCTCATTGGTTTAAAAGCTCTTTGTGCCATATTAAATTACAAAACTTTTCCTTCTGCACCCAAAACTGAAATGAATAAAATGTATTAATTTAATTATTTTATATGAATTATAATATTTGTGCTAATTATACCATTGTGGGGTTTGCAGGCAAAAAACCCAATAGCAGATGCACTATAAAATATTCTGAAAAGAGGAATAATTATTGCAAAGTGAGATACCTTTTATGAATCTATGCTCTGGAAATGAATATTTTAAATATGTTGGAATAGATTTATCCATTTATTTTCCTATGACATAATATGGGATTCTATTATTCTTAAACTTTTTCCCTCTGAATCTGTTAAAACACTTCCCTGAATATATATGCCTCATTGCCATATTTTTTAATGAGACACTGCATACAAATAATTTTACTGTCTTGTGGTTATGAAGAGCTTATTATAACAAAAGAGAGAACACATTTCCCATTTTCCTCTCTAGAAGCAATCACTTTCATCAACTTTTTTTTTTTTTTACTATTTCTTTTGGTATTTAATTTTACTTTCATCATTTTTTTACTATTCCTTTTGGTATTTAAGTTTTCTGAATCTTACTTATCTATTTGGCTTTATATTAGGAGAGATCAGAGATTTAGGTCACTTTTTCCATATCCCCATCCTTCCAGTATTTCTGAAAATTATAGTCAAATAGATGATAACTATGCAAATATTATTAAGTGCTCAACCAAGTTGCGCACCATGATTACATTTGTTCTTTACGCTTTAAATATCAAAGATGTCTGTACTCCAGGGCACATCGTGATTCTCCACATGGCCAGCTTTGTTGACGAGTTTGTTAGTTCTGCCTGTTTTCCCAGCAGAGAACCCCTAGAGCCCCTCAACCAGCCTCTAATCTGAACGCCCCCCTGCCGTATGCCCCCCCACACCCCTGCACACCCATGCCCTTTGCCCCCTTAAGCGTTCTTTTCACCACTCCCGTATGTGGGATTTCCTACTTCCTGAACCCTGCATCTTCCTGTTTTCTTTTTCTGTGTCCTTTCAGTGGGGCATGGCCTCCATCCAGTCATTTCTGAAGGATGCATGAGAAGTGCATTTTTAACATTTGCAAAAAAGAATGTCTTCTCTTAGAAATTAAAAGCACAGTAGAACCTCTGAAAGTTGACCACCCAAGGTGGTGCATGTCTGATCCATGAAAATTAGGTCTACTTAGGGAGGTGGTCAGCTATGGAGGTTCTACTGTAATTTGAAAGAAAATCATTTCTCGGCTGTCTTTTAGCTTCCAGAGTTGCTGCAATTCTGATTCCTGATCTTTGTGTATAAATTCACTTTCTTTTTTGTGTTTTAGAAGCATTATGGTCTTTCTCTTTATCCCTGAGACACTCTTATGAGAATGTGTCTGGCTGCAGGGCTGTGTTCACCTGCCGGTCACTCATGGGCTCTGGGAGCATAAATGACCCTCAGGGTGGGGACATGTCCCTGTGTTACTTTCTGAATAGTTGTCTTCTCACTGTTTCTACCCTTCTCTCCTGTTGGCACTTCCATTGTTGAGATACTTACCTCCTAGATGGAGTTGATAATTGTTTAAATCTTTATTCTTTTACTGTGCAAATCTTGTTATCTTTTTTCACCTTCCAGAAATCGTTTTCAACTTTTGCCTCTTGCCTTCCATTAACTTTTATAAATGTCTACATTGATACAATCCCCCAAAGCTCTGTTTCAGTTTATGCAGAGAATAAACCCTTTAGACCCCTCAGATGCTTCTGAGACAGGGGTGGTGACCTGAGTGTTTAGGCAGAGTGTGAACACGGGGGTCTTCAGACCCCCTCCTGGTCCGGCCTCTGCCTCACTCACACTTCACCAGTGTCTGGGTTCCAGGGTTCAAGAAGGAAAAAAAATGTTCTCCTTGGCTAGGTCTCCTCTATAGCCCCAAGAGCACATACTACTGGTCTTTCCTCTGCTTCCTGACTTCAGAGAGTAGAGCTTGAGTTCAAGGGCATTTCACAGAAACCCTGTGAGATGTTCCATATCTCTCAAGTGGTATTTCTCTTCCCTTACCCCTTCTCATCCTCTTCCTCTTCTCTCTCTCTCTCTCTCTCTCTCTTTCTCTCTCTCTCTTTCTGTTATGAAACTGCATTAACTAGTTTGTTATTGATGAAATGTTAAGCCACTTTCCTCTATTTTTCCTATTATTAACATCATTGACAAAAATTCCAACATTTGTGTATTTCCCATTAATCAGTCCCTGGATACATTTCTGCTTATTAAAAGTTCATGCACATTTGGGCAGTGCCTGTAGCTCAGTGAGTAGGGTGCTGGGCCCATATACTGAGGGTGGTGGGTTTGAACCCAGGCCTAGCAAACTGCAACCAAAAAAAAAAAAAATTTCATGCACATTTTACAGTATGTCGTAAGTTAACAAATTACCTTCTAAAGTATACTAAATCACCAAATTTCATATCTAGAAACTATGTACAAAAGTTGATTTTTCTCTTTGTCTTCCCAACATTGAGTATTGTCTCTTTTTCAAATGAATTTCCATTTGATGGGAAAATTAATTGCATCATTCATACTTCTAAATACAAACCTTCAGAAAAGTGTATGTTTCTGAAAACAGCATTTGCTCTTTCACGTAGTCGTTGGACAATTTCTGCAGATATGAGCAAGCAAATCATAAAAATTTAAATAAATTTATAAAGATTAAATAATTATTATGAATTAAATCACTGTGTGTATATATAGTGTGTTTTTGAGAAGATGATGTATTGTGATTAAGGAATAAAGATCTTAAATCATTTTTAAAAAAATTTCTGATGTAGCTTTTCATCAGAAACAGCTTATATTTAAATTTGATTGTTGTTTCTATAAATCCCCTTAATATTTTAAATATAGGTAAGGCACTAATGACTAAAATATGGGAGCCCTCTGGTGGCCAAAATACCTTTAGATACAGATGAGTATATTTCTCCTTTGGTTTATGTTCTGGAGTCTCAAGTTTTAGTTATTTTAAACATTCTGAAAATACAGCCTTTAAAAAAAGGATCCACAGCTGAACAAAGTTAAATAAATAAATAATATTTTAAATATAACCTCATAAGAAAAATTATGAATTTTGGAAGTGACGGTCAGCCAAGCTTACCCAAGTTCTGGTAACTGTTCTTGAAAACCAATAGAAATCAAAGCCATGTGTAAGGTCAAAGAGGAGCCATGGTGTACTTGGAACCTTGCTGTCCCTGCTCACAGTTCAGAAGCGCTTTGACAGAGTCCCACAGAAACATATAACCCTGTGCCCTAGATGAAGTGAGGGTATGTTAATTGGAGAAACATAGGAGGTATGCACCAGCTATCTTCAATGGTCAGGAGGGACATGTCTGTAACAGGATTATACTCCTTACCTGGCCAGTGAAAGGAAAAATAGAAGTTGAGGAAAAAAACAAGCACTTCAAGTCCATTAAGATAGAAATTATTATTTAAAAACAATAGCTTAAAAATTGGAATGGAATGCCTTGTCAGGTAGTGAGTTCCCCATCACTATGAGTATTCAAGAAGAGGGTGGAAACCCACTTGTCAGAATTGCCGTGGAGAGGATTCAGGCTCTTCAGGTTGGGTCTCGACTACATGGTCCTTCTATCCCTGCCACCCTGGGGCGATGTGAGTCAATAATCATCTGTCACATGGGAGCTGTTGCTAGCACTGGAGCCTGTCTGTTTAATTAAACCAAAGCATTTTAAGAATGAAAAGTGGAGTCAGCATGAGAGGCCTGGGGTCCGAACAGGGGTAAATGTCATTGTCTCAAGTTCCTAGAGGGGTTGATGTATCCAGACTGTGTGCTGTGTTTTTATGGAAGGTTAAAGGCAGAGGAGGCTCCTGGTCTCCCGCAGAGCCTGTTGCTCCTGAGCAGTGAATTTAGAAGCACAGATGGATTGCACATATGCCTGTGGGATGCTGGCATTTCTTTCCGAACAACAGTTCCATTTATACTGCGCTCCTTGTGACCACATCTGCATATTTCATACTCTTTTTGAGGTTTTTGCAGGCATGATTCCGTCACCCAAAACAGCAAGGATATGCTCCTCTTTTTTTCTGTGCTTTAAAAAACAAACAGAAGTTAGAATTTGACAATCTTGCTGAAAAACATGCTTATAGTCAAACAAGATGTCAGAACTGGGGTCACTGTTCTTTACGCAAGTCTCTGCAGAGTGGGGCTGTGATTGCAGGTGAAGGGAGGATATAATGTTACTCTCTAGAAGGGATGGAGTGAGCGAGCTCACAGGGTTGACTGTGTCCCTTTGAACAGGTGACACACCTATTTGGTGCTCAGTTCACTCATCATTGAGGGCGGATTTTCACACCCAGTTTACACCCTGTGTTTAAAGTAAAGCTTTCTGAGTACATGTGAGCCAGGACCTGCAGGACGAGGAGGCTCCTCTCTGAGAAGAGCCGGGAGCAGAGCCCCAAGGGGAGAGAGGAAAGCGCTGCCTGTTTCAGGCAGTTCAGAAGGACAGCACCCCCAAAGCCCAGCACGGGAGGGGTCCACCGACGTGGAAGGGTGTTGGAGAGGCAGACCGAGGGGCTCTCACAGGATCTTCTGTGTGCACGAAGGGAATGTGGACTTTACTTTAGGTGCAGAGAGAAGCCCTGATGCATTTCGGGGAGACATAATCCTATCTACACGTTAAAAGATGGCTCTGGAGGAGAATGAATTAGCAGAGGGACTGGAAAGGAAGCAGGGTGTTCACGAGAACTTGCAGTTGAACAGGTGCTTTGTCGGAAGATGAGGAGCAGAGGGTGCAAGAGGAGTGTATTTTGGAAGTCGGACGGAGGCTCGTCGTGGTGAGGAAACTGCAGAATCGCGGACCCCCGTGTCCTTGTAGCCTGGCGGTGCTCAGAGCGCTGTGTCCATGCGGGGAGGCGCGGGAGGAGGGGCGGTAGAAACAGCACACTCAAGTGAAGGAATGATTCCTGCTCTCTAGTTTTCCCCATAGTACTTATCATTTTCTATCCTGAAACACAGTCTATTGCTTTGTTTATCATGACTCGTCGGTCCCTTTCCCCACCTGAAAGGTGAGAGTCCCACTGGCAGGGATTTACTTCCTTCCCCAGCCATGTGCCCGGACCTGAAAGGCGCATGGGGAGCCCGTGTGCAGGTGTTAGGGAACCAACTGGATACAGGACTTCAGAGTTCCAAGGAGAGACTCGGGAGATAGAAATGCGGGAGGAATCCCGAGAGGGCTGGGAAGGGGACGAGACTGCTGAGGACAGAAGGGCGTTGTGTCAGGTGAGGAGGCAGAAGAGTGTTGTCAGGGAAGCCAAGACCAGAGATTCCAGGAGGCCCGCGCCACCTTCCAAGTTAGTTTCTAGTTAAGCGTAGGTGACGCCAATGGCTGCAGGGTAAGAGTCTTGGAACGAAATGACAAACCATAGAGCTGGTAGCAGACGTCGGGTGGAGCGACCTCCTGGTACCCGCCAGAGAGAGGCAGGTCTACACCTGCAGGTGGGTGGGGGTGGATCTGCAAACGGGGCTGGGTCCCTGGCCTGGGACCGTCCCTCCATCTGGTCCTGAGGGATGTCAGAGCAGCAGCCTGTGCCACATGGAAGGGGTGAGAAGGGGTCTGCAGGGGAGCCCCCAAGTTTCAGGTAAGACCTGGAGGAGGTGGAGATGATCCGAGCCCGTGCTGCTGACCCCACAGAAGACTTTCAGAGAACACAGTGGGCAGAGTGAGCAGATGTTCCGTGCAATATGGGGCTGTTCCCTGTGTGAGCAGCGAGGCTTGTGACCCCAACAGGCTGAGAGGAGCCGGGGAACACCAGCTTACTGGGCGTTTTGCTCTCTCCCCGTAAATTAGGTAAACTGGGCCTTCAGTTTACCTAATTTCTTTTGGAAATTCCCAGATAACTCCTTGCTTGCAGGCCATTATCAAGTGCGTGTACAATAATGAGCTTTTCAATTAGTATCATCTTTTTTTTGCAGTTTTTGGCCGGGGCTGGGTTTGAACCCATCACCTCCGCCATATGGGGCTGGCTCCCTACCCCTTTGAGCCACAGGCGCCGCCCTAGTGTCATCTTTTTGGTATCCTGGGGAAGTGTGTTACTGTGATCGCCTATTAGGCCAAATGATATGAAATTGCTGTTTGGAATGTCAAATGTGGGCTAATTAAGCAATTTCAGATGGTTCAACCTGTGATCTTTAGACCAGAAAGTATGCTGAAGAGGAGACAGTGGCAACAACTGTAATGATAAATTAAAGGAAATCTTGACAATATTACATTTTGAACTATATGGAACAGGAAATGAGTTCAGTGTTCCCCTTTATGTTTGCAAAGTGACTGATCAATGACCTTTAGAAACAAGTAGAGAAATGGTCTCTACTGCTCCTCACATCTACCTTGCCGCCTCTTACTTCATCAGGGGTGGCGGGTGGGAGCTCTGCTGTGGCCTTCACCTCCGTGGCATAGGACAGCCACCTGGGAACTGTTCAGGCCGTAACCAACCAATCAAGTCAGGGCGCCTGCAGGTGGGGCCCAGGACTCCCTGTTTTCATCAGCCCCAGGCAATCTCCGCATGTTTCTTATGTGATCTGCCCTAAACTGGTGTTTTCCAACTACCATTGTACAGTTCAACTGGGGCTCACCTCTGCCAGCACCTGCCTCTCTCACCTGAACATTCTAATTTGGTGAGTCTGGGGTGAAATTGGGTGTCAGAATTTTTAATGATCTCCAAGAGATTCCAACATGCATTGCGATTTGGGAGCACCTGCTCAATCACGGGTGTCCAACTTTTTTTCTTTTCTGCCACATATTGGAAGAATGAGAGTTGCCTTGGGCCACATAGTAAATACAAAAACACTGATGAAAGATAATGAGCCAAAAAAAAAAAAAAAAAGTACATGTTTTTCATGATACCCAACACTATGGGTAAGAAAAAAAATCGTCACAAAATCAGCATGTGGCCCACAAGTTGCAGGTTGGACACCCCTGCAGACTTAAGCCAACGGTTCTCAAACACACTTCACTCCAGAATCACTTGTTAAGGCAGAGTGTTGGCCCCTAGTTTGAGTTTCTGCTTCTAATACCAGAAGAGGGGGCCTAAGAATTGGGTTTTCTAACCCATTCTCAGGTGACACTGCTGCTGCTGGTCTAAGGACCACCTGGTGAGAACTGCTGTGTTAGGCTCTTATGGAGGCCCGTGGGTTCCTGGATGCAGGTGGTGTGGCTGGGAGCTCATATGTTCTGTGCGTGAAATGGTACATACACTTGTGGGAAGAGGTCCTGAGAGGAAAGACATGAACTTAGAATCCTATTAGCTCCCGACGCCTTTTTATCCTCTGGTGGACATCATCCTATTCTCATCTGCTGTCTTAATTCCTGCTGCTGCTTTAAGAGATGAGCTTCAAGCCTATCTGTTGCAAATGTGGAGGTTTGAAGTCCAGTGGGCTAAGTGGCCTCCCTAGTCTGAAACGAAGGTGTTGGCAGGGCTGTGTTCCCTTCTGGAGGACCTAGCAGGGTTCTGCTGGCTTGGGAGGGTTCTGCAGCTCCCAGGCCCCTTCTGTCTTCAGAGTCAGCAAGGGCTGGTCAAGTCGTTCTCAGGTCACATCGTCCACTCTGACACTACCGTCTACTTTTAAGGACTCTAATAATTACAGTGAACTCACATGGATAATCCAGGATGATCAGGCACTTTAAGGTCAGTTCATTGGCAACCTTTGCTGCCTTTTGCCCTGAAACCTCACATAGTCACAAGGCAGTGTGGAGACGATTCTACCTGTCACACCAGATACCAGAGACAGAGTGCTTGGGTAAGGGCCCAGCTCTCTGACCCAGAGCCAGCTGACCTGGAACCGGTTAGAACCCAGGGAATTAAAGTAGCTGCTTCACAGTGTTAAGATGGGGTTACACACGTGGGTAACTAATAACGCATACTTACAAGGGCCAGATCCTGCCAAAGGGATATAGAAAATCTTGTTAAAATTGCCATCATTTTCCAATTTACTAGGAGTTTCTGCCCATAGTCACGCAGTTCCTTACTTCACAGGGGAATGCTGGCATTGGGTATTTTCAGACCTATTCTATGCATGTACAAGCATATGCAGATAGATCCTTTCTTTGCACAAATGGTAGAATATTACACCTACCCAAATAATACTTCACTCATGTTCATTCCCTCACTCTTCTCAACAGCTGCATCATTCTATTTTATGAATATGCTTCAGCTTACTTCCCCAGTCCTGTCTGAACATTTAGTGTTTTTGCATTTACAAACAGGGTTATAACTAATAATCTTATAATATAAATGAGATTGCTTATATGCCTGTGTATCTGCTATATAAACTCCTACAAGTGACCCTTGCTGAATACATACATTTCTAAAGTTTGATAGATGGTGTCCGATTTGTTTCTCTACATCTTTACTTCGTTCTCATTTCCATCAGCATTAGAAGAGAATGTGTATTTCCATGCTGACTTATGTCACCAGGCATTTTTATTGCTGTCGTTCTGATATATATATATTTAATTTGTATCTCTCTTGTTACAAAGGAAACCAACATTTTTTCATACATTCCTTAGTAATCATATTTCCTTTTTAATTAACTGCCAATTTATGTCGTTCATCGATTTTATTTCTTTAATGATTAATTAATAGGATTTAATCACAGTTTAAGGAAAGATCTCCTTTCTGTGGTATGAATTACAAAACTTTTTCTTACTTTGTTTACTTTTTTATTTTGCCATGTAGCAATTTTTTGTATGTTGATTTGCTAACTTGTTTATGGAATCCTATTTTTGTACAATACCTTGAAAGACCTTTCCTCTCTTAGACTATATAAAAACAAAGTTTCCATATTTTCCTTAAATAATTACATTCTTTTATTTGTGTTGTTTACATCTCTAGAACTTGTTTTGACTTGATAAGTTACGTAAGAATGCAATTTAAATTTCTTCCATAATTTTCTGTTCTACCCTCATCCGTGTTAATACAAAAGATATAAAGTCTCCATCTTTTTTAGTGGCTAATAGTATTTCATAGTATACATATATCATAGTTTGTTAATTCATTACTGGGTTGGTGACCACTTAGGCTGTTCCCACATTTTGGCAGTTGTAAATTGAGCTGTGATAAACAGTGTAGTGCAACTATCCTTAAGATAAAAAGATTTTTTTTTCTTCTGAGTAAATGCCTAGTAATGGGATAGAAGGATGAAATTGGAGGTCTAATTTGAGTACTTTAAGGATCCTCCATACTTCCTTCTCAAAAGGTTGTTAGTTTGCAGTTCCACCAGCAATGTAAACGTTTCCCCTCTGTCCACATCCAAGCCAGCATCTGCAGCTTTGAGACTGTTATGTGGGCCATTCTCTTAGGGGTTGGGCGTCTCAGGGTAGTTTTGATTCGCATTTCTCTGGTGATTAGAAATGTTGAATGTTTTTTCATATGTTTGTTAGCCATTTGTCTGTCTTCCTTAAAGAAGGTTTTATTCATGTCTCTTGCCCGGTGATATATGGTATTGTTGGGTCTTTTTTGTTATTGTTCGTTAATTTGAGTTCTCTGTAGATCCTAGGTATCAAGCTTTTGCCTGATTCATAATATGAAAATATCTTTTCACATTCCAAAGGTTGTCTATTTGCTTTGGTTGTTTATTCCTTAGCTATACAGAAGCTTTTCAGTTTAATTAAGTCCTGTTTATTTATTTTTGTTGGTGTTACAATTGCTATGGAAGTCTTCTTCATAAAATCTTTCCCCAGGCCAATATCTTCAAGTGTTTTCCCTACTCTTTCTTTGAGGATTTATATTGTTTCATGCTTTAGATTTAATTCTTTTATCCATCTTGAGTCAACTTTTGTAAATGGTGAGAGATGTGGTTTCAGTTTCAGTCTTTAATATGTGGTTATCTAGTCCTCCCAACACCACTTATTGAATAAGGGTGCTTCCCCCACCCCATGTATGTTATCAAATATCAGGTGTCTGGCAGATGTTAGTTTTGTTTCATGGTTTTCTATTTGGTTTCAAATGTCAATGGCTCTATTTTTGTGCCAATACCATGCTGTTTTGATCATCATAGGCTTGTCGTATAGCCTAAAGTCTGGTAAGGTGATACCCCCAGCTTTGTTTTGATTACTAAGAATCACCTTGACTATACGGTTTTTTTTTTTTTCTGGTTCCATACAGAACAAGAAATCAGTTTTTTCAAATCTTGAAGGTATGATGATGGTATTTTAATGGGGATTGCATTGAATCTGTAGATTGCTTTGGGTAATATAGATATTTTCATAATTTTGATTCTTCCTAGCCATTTTCTTTTCTTAGGATTTTATAGTTCTCTTTGTAGAGGTACTTCACTCTTTTGTTAGGTATATTCTTATGTATTTCCTTTCTTTTTTTTTTTTTAGAGATACTGTGAAGGAAATTGTGTATTTGATTAGCTTCTCTTCTTGGGTGTTATTGGGATATACAACGGCTACTGATTTGTGGACATTGATTTGATATCCTGAGACATTGCTGTATTTTTTTTTTATCACTTCCAGGAATCTTGGGATTGAGTCTTTTGTGTTCTCTAAGTATAAGATCATATTGTCAAAAAAGAGGGAGAGTTTGACCTCCTTTGCACCCATTGGGAAACCTGATTGTATTGGCTAGAACTTCCAGCACTGTGTTAAATAGTAGTGGTGATAGAGGACAACCTTGTCTGTCTAAATGGAAACGCTTTCAGTTTTACTCCATTCAATATAATATTAGGTGTGGGCTTGTTGTAGATGACTTCAATCAATTTAAGAAATATGCACCCATGCCTATATTCTTAAGTGTTCTAATTAGAATAGGATGCTGAATTTTATCAATGCTTTTTTTTGCATCTATTGAGAGAATCATATGGTCTTTGTTATCGCTTCTGTTGATATGGTGAATTACATTTATAAGACTTGTATATGTTAAACCAGCCTGCTTTCCTGGAATGAAACCTACTTGATCAGGACAATTTTTTTTTTCTTGTACAAAAGGTCTTTATTGGTGGGGGATGCTGCAGAGCAGCATTAAGAAGGAGGGAAAAGATGGAGAGACAGAAAGAGAGAGAGGGAAAGAGGAGGAGAGAGGAGGAGAGAGAGAGCCATGATGAATTTTTTTTTTTAACGTGCAGTTGTAATCTATTGGCTAGGATTTTATTGAGAATTTTTGCATCTATATTCATTAGTGAAATTGGTTTCAAGTCTCCTTTTTAGTTGGGTTTTTTCCCTGGTTTTGATATGAGGGTGAAGTTTGCTTCATAGAACATGTTGGGGCAGATTCCTTCCTTCTCAATTTTTTGAAATAATTTCTGCAGCATGGGTAGGTTTGATAGAATTATAGTGTGAAACTATCTGGACCAGGGCATTTTTTTGTTGGGAGGTTTTTGTTTTGTTTTGTTTTGTTTTTATTGTTTCTTCAATCTCAGTTCTTGAAATTGATCTGTTAAAAAGACCTATTTCTTCTGGGTTAAGTCTAGGGAGAGGATGTGATTCCAGCCATTGATCCCTTCCCTCCAAATTGTCAAATTCTGGGCATAGAGTTTCCTGTAGTAGTCAGAGATGATCTCTTATATCTGTGTGGCATCTGTTGTTATTTCCCCTTTATGGTTTCTGATTGAGTTATTAGAGATTTTACTATTCTGTTTATAATTAATCTAGCCAAAGGTTTATTGATTTTATGTATTTTTCTGAATGACTTTTTTTTTGGGTTTTTTTTTTCATGATATTTTCTCGTTTATTATATGAAAACATTCTTGATCCTTGTTTAGAAGTTTTCTCGTGACCCTTCGAATATGCACCACACATGTGATCCCACCCTTCGTCCCATCTCCCCACACCCTCTCCCTCCCCTTCCCTCCCTCTCCCCTTTCCCCTTCTTCCTGTGCAATAAATGGGTTGTAGCCTTCACTTGAACGATAAAGAATTTGTCTCATATTAGGGGTGTATACATTGGATACTTTTTCTTCCATTCTAGA
>CAUYON010134310.1:0-47635 GCA_963573935.1 Arctocebus calabarensis
CTGCCAAACAACAATGATGCTGCAACCAAAAAAATGGCCGGGCGTTGTGGTGGGCGCCTGTAGTCCCAGCTACTTGGGAGGCAGAGGCAAGAGACTCGCTTGAGCCCAGGAATTAGAGGTTGTTGTGAGCTGTGATGCCACGGCACTCTCCAGGGGGACAGCTTGAGGGCTCTGTCTCAAAAAAAAAAAACAAAAAAACAAAAAACCAAAATGCAAAAACCAGACTCTCCATGGGGCAAACATAGGACTGAGAAGACTTTAGGGTACCTGCCTCCTGCTGTTCTGGGCCCCTCATGTTAACATCAGACGGGTTTATAGATACCCTTCCCCCCAACACACACACAGCCAACCAGAAAAGTTGGGTGTTTTTGGTACCTAGAATTTAGATTGCCCAGGGATGAAATAGTTAAATTTCTAAAACATAATTTTATCACACGCATCTGTGCTTCTAAGGCTGGGAGGTGGGAGACCCATAGGTACTAGGTATGAGCAGCAGGTGGCACTGTCAGCCACTAAGGGTTCCTGCTGAGCAGACAGGCTTCACTTTGCCTTGACTGGAGTAGGGCCTTCAGCCAGCACTCTCTGTGTCTCAGTTTTCGGACACCTGGTCCACACTGGCACCAGCCATAGGACACAGTGGCTACCTTTCTGTTCCCTAACACATGATATCTTTCTGCAGGCAAGAAGGTTCAATTTCGGAAACCAGCCCCAGGGGTGACAGACGCCGTGCCCTCCCGGAAGCGGGCAACTCCCATGAACCTGGCAAATGCCATCAGGAAGAGCGGCACTGGCAGCATGAGCGGGGGCAGTGGAGTGTCCCAGAGGCCCTTCCGTGACCGGGTGCTGCACCTCCTGGCTCTCAGGCCCTACCGCAAGG
This sequence comes from Arctocebus calabarensis, assembly GCA_963573935.1. NCBI lineage: Eukaryota > Metazoa > Chordata > Mammalia > Primates > Lorisidae > Arctocebus > Arctocebus calabarensis. The sequence goes on from CAUYON010134310.1 coordinate 878, forward strand.
CTGAGCTGCTGCTGCGGCTTCAAAAGGATGGCCTGGCACAGGCAGACAAAGATGCGCTGGATGGCCTTCTCCAACAGGTGTGTGCTGCCTGATTCTCTACAAGCAGCTTCCTCAGATGGTCTTTCATAAGCAGGATAGGCCACACATTGAGGCTTGGATTCTGGCCAGCTGGGTCCACAGCCTGCCACAGAATGGGAGACTCCTAGGTTAGAACACACTTGGAGATCATGGATGTGTTTCTGGGCATGGCACATGTCAGGAGGCTCTAGAGATCAGCTTAGCCTGTGGGCCATGCCCTTGTCCTCTACCACTTGACAATAAGTGGGCAGTGGGGCCCTAGCTTGCTGGTTCCAAGGCTGCAGCTATAGATAGTTCATAAAATCAAAGTCTGAACAGGGAACCCGCATGTGCACATTAGAACTGGGAAGGCAGATAAGCAGCCACACTGGGCCTCAAGCTTCCATCTGTGATGGGGGTGCAACCCCACTGCCTCTCTTGGAGGTCAGGAGCTAGCCAGCAATGGTGTAATGCTGGCAGTGGAGCCCACTTTGAGTGGCCCCCTCAGGTGGAACAGTAGGTATGGGAGGCCTGGATACTTCTCGCCACCCCTCCCTCCAGGAGCCTAGGAAGGCAGGTGACTGACACGGACTTTGAGACATCAGTTGGCTATTTAGATGTGGCCTTGAGATGAATTAGGGATGGCTCACCTCAGATCTCTGCTGTGGTCTAGAAGGAGGCATGGCTAAGCCCCTTGTCGTCAGGGTGGTAGCAGAATACTTGGGGTCACATCTCCAGGTAACCCGTGCCACTTCCTATCTCAAATATTCTGGGAACATTGAGATGGCACCTCTTGTGATGGAGAACACACACCATGACATGCACAAGGCTTCTCGACTCCGGTGTAGCCCGAGCAAGCCCTGTGTGCAAATTGCAGCACATTCCCTGGGAGGATGTTGGCTTATCTCTCTCACACCACTTCTGCTCCTGAGGTAGAGCTAGCATGTCCCTGGCAGGGGTTGCTAAGGAGAACTTGATGGAGTCATCAGAAGTGAGACCCGTGCTTGCCTGGCCAGGGAGTACCCAAGCCAGGCCCTTTCAGAGGACAAGAGAGAGGCCATGCTGGACCCTGGCTTCTCCGAGTGATTTTTGGTTTGGTTGCTTCCAGTGGATGGGCTCAGCCAGTGTCTGTGGGCAGTGTCCCTTCACATGGTCACTGTGGTCTCTCCTGAATGACTTACTTGCCTCGTGCTTCTGTTTATTGTGCAGCTAGTTCTCCCCAGCAGTTTGGTGGGTGGGTGTGGGTAGGACCCCATCAGCTTGCAGAAGAGGAAGGTCTTGGGGATGTACCTCACCCAGGCTGGTCATTGCCAGTCTCCCCAGGCCACCAGAAACTCTGAGCAACAAAGAAGCCCTACCCTTCAAAGACAAGAACTCTTCCTCCTCTGGAAATATCCAAATTAAAGATGGAAGGCATCAATGTCTGGGTCTGGCGCTGCCCAGGGGAAACCCATAGGCTTGTCCTTTGAGGGTAGGTAAATGATGTTTAGCAAAAGCTAAATTTACCTGTAGGTTGACAGGTAAATGATGTTTAGCAAAAGCTATCAAGAGCCATAAAAATGTTTAGCCTTTGACCTGATAATCCTACTTTTGGAAAGCCTGCTGGAGGAAGCCTTCACCAACTTGGAAAAAACCTGGACACAGTGATTACCTGTTTATGCTACAGAGAAACTGGCAACATTGGCTATGTCCAACAGTGGAGATTAATCACTGGGTGGAATGTAACTCAACTGTTAAAAAATGCTTCCTGTGGACCACTGTGACCCTGAGCCCTCATCAGCTGTAGCTACAGCATAAAATAGCAGCTGCCTTCCAGCAACGAGTTGATGCCACTTGTGTGGTGTATGTCCAGGGGATCAGGGTGCCGAGAGGCTGGCAGGCAAGCAGTTGTTCAGGGCAGTGCACTGGAGTTCCCTCAAACCCGTCTGAGGCGAATATTCTGGATCCGTCTTTGCCAACTGTCTAGATAACTGGCGAGAGCAGGACAGACTGGTTTCTAGGAAGCCTAGCTCAGGCCTGTGTTCTGGAGGGGCCCCTCACTGGCACTCTCAACCATGGCCAACTCTGCCATGGGAACTGCCATCAGAAGGACTGAGTGATGGGGTCTTGGGACGGTGTGTGGCAGCCTTATTTCAGAAACAGCTTGGCCTTGTGGCACCTGTAAGATAAGATTGAATCTGGTCCTCGAACTATGAGTCATCATCCCTTCTGCACCCTAAGAGTTGCATGCTAGGGAGCTAAGGGTGGGGGTGGCATAGGGTAGAAGTGGACTATTGCATCTTCTTTCGCTTCCTCTGTCTTGGTCTATCTGCTCATTTGCTCACTTTCCTCTGTGTCTCTGCAATGCTCCCCCCTGTCATCATGTTTTTGGTGGCCTCTGTGCCTCAGGCTTCCAATAAGGTGATAGCTGGCTCTATCTTGCAGGTGGCCAATGTGAGTGCCAAAGATGGCACATGCACCCTGAGGGACTGCATGTACAAGGACGTGCAAAAGGACTGGCCCGGCTACTCAGAGGGGGACCAGCAGCTGTTGAAGCGGGTGCTTGTCAGGTAATGTGCTTCTTGTCCCCTACTGTGTCCCTAATCCCCACAGGAGTCAAAGCTCATCCCAAGGATGCTGGAGTAGTCTTGAGTAATCCAAAGGGTTGCAGGGCCTAGGAGCAGAGAGGAAGGGTCCAAAGAGGCCTCTCTGGCTGTCCTTTCCACTGCCCAGTGGCACCTCATGGCTTCCCATTTGGGGGAAATAGCCCCCTCAGAGTGGGTTGGGGGACATGAGTCACCAACCCCAACCCTGGAATCCTCAGAAGAAAGCCTCATTCCACCTTGGCTATCTTTAGCTGTCCTCACTTCCTGCCAAGTTTCCCCAAACCTGGGTGTTCCAGAGGCTTCTGCTGAAGTCCACTTTTTGAGAAGAACCTCTCGAGAACACAAAGTAGAAAGAAGGCAAAATGTAAATCAGAACTCCCTGCAGATGTGATTAAGCAATGTTAATTAAATGCATCTCCTCTCAGACTAATTGGGATCGGGGTCTGGCATGGTGTGAGCTGTGAGAGGCGCAGTTAGGGAGGCAGGTGGCTAATCATTTCCTTCCCAGTGGCCGCCTGCTTGGGGAACAGGGCTAGGAAGCAGATCATTTAGAGCAGGTGGATATTCTAATTAGTCCTTAGGTGATTTCTCAGGGACTTGGAGTTATTTATGAGTTTGTTGTTGTTTTTTTTGAAATTCAACTGTTTAAAGCAATAATTACATCTGGAAAGCAGAGTGGAGCTGGGGTCACACACCATGTTTAGGCAATGTTTACATGCCTGTCCTGGGCCTGCTGGTCAAGGTCCCTTGGCCCACTGATCTGGCTGGCTGGCTGGAGCTTGTCCTTGGTGCTCAGGGAAGGCTGGCAGAATATACACAGCATTGGCAGAAGACTGCTCCCTGTGCTCATGTCCTTGGGGCTCTCAGACTCAGAATCTTAGAGAGGAGCTGCCAATGGGGTTCTGGGAAGCAATGCATGGGCTGCATGTCCAGGGTCTTCAGGTGGGAGTTTCACGTGTATGTGTGCTCCAGAGCCATCCTCTGGGTTGGGACTCATGCTAGCCACAGGCACTCTATTGTCACTCTGAGCCATTTCAGGGATCTACATCTGTCATCCTCAGAAGCTTGAACTGGTGCTCAAGTTGATGTTCCTGCCACCCATTTCTACACATAAGGTGACCTGTAGTGCCTGTCTACTTAGGCACTTTGGGGTGTTTCCTTCATCACAGGCAGGCGTGGGGATGGATATTGCTGCAGGAACCTAGCTCAGCTGAGCTGGGCACCATGCCATGGCTCCAGCATTGGTCTCTCTGCTTAGTGTTTTCTTTGTCCATCTTGTCCAATTCAAGCTTTCTCTAGTTATCCAGTCACCTCTCATCACTGTATAGGGGCCTGCAAACAGACCCTCCTGACTCCTCTGCCTGAGCCACACACTGCCCAGTAACCCTCACTGCCCCCTGGAGTTTCTGCCCTCCTATGTGGGCCCCTGAGCTGGGCTCTGCTCTACTTCCTGCTCCTACCTAGACACACCTCCTGGGACTGGGCAGGCTATTTGCTGTGTCTTCACCTCTAGGTGACAGTCCTGCTGAGTTGGTGGTAGACTCAGAGCCAAAGGAACTCTCCTTCCGTGTTTAAGGTCAGAGGCTTCTTGACCCTTTGTTTAGTCCATACCACAGGATGACTGGGCATCTCTTATGGTCTGAAAACTCATCTTGTGTGTCCTTCCATCCTACATGTGGTCATGGAAAGACCTAGTTGTGCTTCCTCCAGTTTCCTCTTGCTTCTCCCTTGGGTGGGCTGGCTACTATATTTTGTCATTTTCTTTTTTTTCTTTTTTTTTTAATTGAGACAGAGCCTCAAGCTGTCACCCTGGATAGAGTGCTCTGGCATCACAGCTCACAGCAACCTCCAACTCCTGGGCTTAAGTGAATCTCCTCCCTCCACCTCCCAAGTAGCTGGGACTATAGGCGCCCGCCACAACAGCCATCATTGTTGTTTGGCAGGCCTGGGGGCTGGATTCGAACCTGCCAGCTCAGGTGTACGTGGCTGGCGCCTTAGCCTGTTGAGCCACAGGCCCAGAGCCTATTTTGTCATTCTCATCCCAGTTTTCTTCTCTTTCTTTTCCATTCTACTTTTGGGAGATTTTTTTCAGCTTTTCCTGTCTCTATTTTGCTATCATTTATAGTTTTTCTTTTCTTTTCCTTTCCCCTTTCCCTTTCCTTTCCTTTTCTTTCCCCTTCCCCTTTCCTCCTTTTTTGAGACAGAGTCTCAATTTTGTTACCCAGAGTAGAATGCGGTCAGCTAGCTCACTGTAGCATTGAACTCCTGAACTCAGGTGATCCTCCTCCTGCCTCAGCCTCCTGAGTAGCTAGCTGGGCCTACAGGTGCCTGACTGGTTTTTTTTTTTTTTTTGAGACAGAACCTCAAGCTGTCACCTTGGATAGAGTGCTGTGGCATCACAGCTCACAGCAACCTCCAATGCCTGGGCTCAAGTCTCCTGCCTTTGCCTCCCAAGTAGCTGGGACTACAGACACCTGCCATAAGTTAGCCTGGCCATTTTTTTTTTTTTTTTTGGTCGCAGCGTCATTGTTGTTTGGCGTGCCCAGGCTGGATTTAAACCCACCAGCTCAGGTGTACGTGGCTGGCGCCTTAGCCCGTTGAGCCACAGGCGCCGAGCCTTTTTTTTTTTTTTTTTAAATAGAGACAGAGTTGGTTGCAGCTCTTGCTCAGGCTGATCTCGAATTCCTGAGCTCAAGTGGGCCATGGTACCTGGCCTCATTTTGGTTTTCTGAGAATGTTCCCAGGTGCTTTTTTGTAGCATTATGTTCGTGTTTCATGGAAGCAGTGTTCTTTTTAATCTAATTTCTCTAAGGATGTCACAAATAATAGCTTTGTGAGATACAATTCATGTAATACAAATTGCCCGTTTGTGGCATGGTGCCTGTAGCTCAACAGCTAAGGGTGCCAGCCACATACACCAGAACAGGTGGGTCCAAATCCAGCCCAGGCCTGCCAAACAACAGTGACAACTACAACCAGAAAAAAAAGAAAAGAAAATTGCTGGGCATTGTGGTAGGCACCTGTAGTCCCAGCTACTTGGGAAGCTGAGGCAAGAGAATCGCTTAAGCCCAAGAGTTGGAGGTTGCTGTGAGCTGTGATGCCACAGCATTCTACTGAGGTCAACAAAGTGAGACTCTGTCTCAAAAAAAAAAAAAAAATTGTCCATTTCTGATTACATGTTCCTGATACCTCCCCCATGGGGTTGTGACTGTTAAAGTGAAAACTCAGTGGTATTAGATATATTCAGATGATTAGAAGTAGATTCAGCCATGGAACACCTCTTCCTAGTTCCAGAACATTTCATCTCCTCTGAAACAAAACCTGTCCTCATTAGCAATCACTCCCCATTCCCCCTCCCCCAGCCCCTGGCAACTACCAGTCTGTCTTTCTCTGTGGATTTGCCTATTCTGGACATTTCATACAACACCTGGCCTTTGGTGTCTGGCCTCTGACTGACTCTGCAGCATGTTTCTGAGGTTTGTTCATATTGTAGAAAGTGTCAGTGCTTCATTCCTTTCTATGGCTAAATAAGATTCCATTGTGTAGATATATTATATTTATCTATTTGTTGGTAGAAATTTTTTTTTTTTTCCCCCACCTTTTGCCAAAAGCAAACAGAGCTGCTAAGGGCATGCAGTGTATAGGTATTTGCATGGACATGGTTCTCCTGCCACCCTGGAAGGGAAAATTACCATGGATCTGTGCTAAGGCTGTACATAAGCTCTGGTCATGGCTGTTTGGACCATTGTTCACCATGGCCCCAGACCCAGTCCGCCCTGGGGGTGTGGAAGGCTTTGTCTGAGGCTCCCCTGAAATACACAACCCCTAGGAGTTGGAGAGTTGGGCCAAGAGGGCCTCTTGCTTGACCTTCTCACGTGGGGGAGGAAAAAGGGGTGAGCCTTGGGGTATCTCTTCCCTTGTCCCTGGCTGTATCATTTTGCTCAGTTGTGGGGCAGTGGCTGCTCGAGATCGTGCTTTGAGCAGGGCTTCCTGTGATGGAAAGGCCAGCCTGTCCTTTTTATAATGAGTGTTGTTGGCAGAATGAATAGTTGTCTTTAAAAGTAGGGTTCAGTGCTCCAGTATATGTCCTGGTCCACATGGTAGCAGGCATCTAAATGAGTGGGTGGCCAGCTGATCTTTCCTGGGTGCAAAAGAATGCTAAACAGTCAAGTCCTCCTGAGCGTAGGACATGCTCAGGCTTGGGCTCCCAGGCTCTCCCAGTGAGTTCAGCCCTGTTGTGGGTCTAGGGGTGGTATGTCCCTCCCATGAGGCATCTTCCCCCCCTCCCCCAACCTAGCCTTCCCTATCCTTACAGGAAGCTGTGCCAGCCACAGAGTATAGGTGGCCTCCCTGGAGACCCTGCTGCCTCTAGCCCTCCTAGCGAGCATGGGAGTTCAGCTTCACCCCCTCAGGTAAATGGAATGGACATGGGTATAATGGGGGGATGGGGCATTCATGGCTCCTGTTTGGAGCCCATCCCAATACCTCGTCGACCTGCCCCTCTGTGGCTGGGGATATCCTCACTTAACCTAGCCGTGGACCTGAAAGTCTGAGGTGATCGTCCAGAGCACCTACAGGGAGCATTGTCACTTTTGTCACCAGCTCCTTGGGAATGTGACTTGTCCTGAGCTGCAACCACAGGGGCTGGTACACTGGGTTCCTGTGAGAACGGCGACAACACTGCTGTGTTGCTCAGGGAACAGAGCCTAGGAGGTTGGATGGCTCCCAGCTTGGGGCCGCCCTGTGTCCCTTTGCCTCCTGCTCCCATGACTCTAGGCTCTATCCTTAGGGCCAATGTGCTTAGCACTTCAGACCATCTTCCAGAGGTGACCTTATGACTATATCCCCTCCTGTCCAAGCTCTAGGCACCTTAGGCCTGGCTTGGTATCCTGGTGCCCCCATGTGGCCAGAGTGGGCCCTGCATGGGCACTGGGTTTCCTTACTCAGGCATGGTATTTGCCTACTTCTCTGGCTCCCAGCTGCCCTCTGAAATGTTCTTTCCCAGAAACGGACACAGCCTCCTGAGTTCATCGACCCCTTGGCCAACAAGAAACCCAGGATATCGCACTTCACACAGAGAGCGCAACCTGCCACTGTCAATGGGAAGCTGGGCATGCCCAACGGTCGCGAGGGCTTGCTGCCCACCCCCGGCCCACCGGCCATCTCGGACGTCCTCAGTTCCAGCACCCACCCGCCCTCACGGTTGGAGCCGTTGAGGGCCCATGACCCTCTGGCTGACGTGAGCAATGACCTAGGCCATAGTGGCCGGGACTGTGAGCGTGGGGATGCAGCTGCCCCAGGCCCTACTGCACGCTTTGGCTTGCCTCTGTTGACGGACTGTGCCCAGCCCAGCAGGCTCTACGGTGGCCCCTCACGCAGCAAGTCCAAGAAGAAATCTAAGAAACACAAAGGCAAGGAAAAGGTGGCCGAGGACAAGCCTCAGACCCAGCCACCAGACCATACGCCTGCCATCCATGGAGCCTCGCCAGACACCCCAAGTAGGTTCTGAGGCAGGCCTGGGTGGGGGGCTCTGCAGGAGGGCACTGCCCCATACCACCCTCACTTTCAAGGGGTCAAGGAGCTTCAGTCTGCAGGAAGCTGCAGGAATGGGGCCATGCTCCTGCAAGTCCCCCATTAAGGCTCACTTGCACCCATCCCTTCATACCCTTGGTCCTTGTACCTCATCATCTCTCCACCCATCTGGAGTGTAAGCTCTCAGAGTGCCCTGGTGATTTGAGCCCTGTGATGCTCACAATCACTGTCACTATGTGCCAGGCCACATGTGTGACATGCACCAAGGATGGCTCCTAGGCAATTGTGGCTAAATGGAGGCCCTGAACCCTGAGAAAGAGGATGGTGCCAGGGTTTGCTGGGATTCAGGGAAGGTGGATGGGGCTTCCCAGTCCTACTCAGAGAGACGCAGGGTAGGTGGAGGTGGACAGAGCCTGCAGTAGAAGGCTAGCACCCAGACCACTGTGGTCTTGTGCAGCCTGCTGGGGAAAGGATTTGGGAGAATAGGGAAGCCAGGAGGACTTGGCAGACCTGGATGCCAGCAGCAGGGCCAGTGTGTAGGCTGGCAGTGGGGGCTTCTCTGTGTTGTGGGGGAGTCATTAGTACTAGGGTCCTGAGCAGCGGCAGAGGCAACGCCCCACGAGGCTCCTGATTTACGTTAATTGGTATAAAGCAGCAGTGAGAAGGTACTCCAGCTGAGTGAGGCAGGGGCTGTTGTGTCATTGTAGGCAGTGGCAGTACAGGTGGCTGCCTCATTATCCAGCATTAGTTAGCCAAGGGCAGCCCAGGCTATGTTGCCTGCTGCCCATTTTGGACTTTTTCCCAGAAAGGATCGCAAGAGAGGGTGTATTCCTGGGACTAGAGTGGGAGCCTCTCTCTCGCTCTCTTTTTTTTTTTTTTTGAGACAGAGTCTCACTATGTTGCCCTTAGTAGAGTGCAGTGCGTCTCAGCTCACAGCAACCTCAAACTCTTGGGCTTAAGAGATTCTCTTGCCTAAGCCTCCCAATTAGCTAGGACTACAGGTGCCTGCCAAAATGCCCAGCTGTTTTTTGGTAGTAGTTGTCATTGTTTGGCAGGCCCTGGCTGAATCTAAACCTGCCAACTCTAGTGTATGTGGCTGGCCACTGAGCTACAGACACTGAGCCAGGAGCCTCTCTTTTGTCAGTTTTGTTTGAGTCGCCCACCTGCCCTCCATAATGGCCATGTCCATTATGCTGAGGCAGAGAAGGAATCTCATGGCCAGGTTGGAACCATCCTGCCTCATGCAGGGCTCAGCAGTTCCCATAGGCCCTTGTATGTGGGCTAGGTGACAGGAAGAAGGCGTGGGCTTTGCCCAGGCAGGTCACCCAATCCCCACACTAGACCCATATCCACAGCCAGACCCAGGCCAGGGTCTGTCCCAGATAGCAGAAGGAAGACCCTGGGCCCAGGATTGGCCTGGACCAAGAAAGACATGCAACCTAGGCCAGTGCCACATGGAGGGCTTAGAGGTGGTTTTTGATCCTGCTTGGTGTGTGTCAGCCCTGAGGACTGTCATCTCATACCACAGGTGAAGAAGTACAAGCTGGGGAATAGGTGTCCCCAGTAACAGGAAGCAGGCAACTGATGTACCAGAAGCCATTGCTAGGCCAGGTGGTCTGTCTCACCTATTGTGGTGCGTGTATAGGGGCATCTCAGGGCCCCCATCCAGGGGAGTCAAGGATAAGTCAGTGGAGAGACAGTGGCTGTGAAGAGGAAGATGAATACTGTGGGCGTGTGCCAGGGGGACCAGCTCAGCCGGCCACCCATAGCTGGTGCCTGAGCAGGAGCAGGGTGCCTTGGGTTTACTGAGAGCTGACCCGAAAGGTATCACAGGTACCAGGTCCAGGTGACTCTGAGCCTCGGTTTCCCTATTTGTCACCTTACAAAGAAGAAGATTTGAGGATTAAATGAGGTATTGCTGACCAAGCCCAGCATGTGGTAGTCACTCCTTCCAGAACGCCTGAGGAGGCCTGGCCCACCAATGGCACAAGTAAGGGCTCAGCCCCATCCAGTGTGCCTTGCCTGTCATTGCCTCATGCATCACTGCCTAAGGCCCAAGCCAGAGCCAAACAGCCCATCTCCTGCTACAGCCCTGGAGAGGCCACAGTCTCTTAAAGATGGCCGATGTGGTGATGGCATTGATACCATATGAAGCCTGCACATGGCTCAGTGTGAGGGTGTTAGGGTCTTGGGGTGAGTTCACACCTATTGTGTACCCCCTGCAGTGCAGACAGCTGAGTAATTGAGCCAGGAGAGGGCTCTGCAGACATAAGTGTGTGGGTGGGCTGCTTCCCTCACGGGGCCTGAGGGATATAAAAGAAAATGTGTACTAAGCATACATGATAAAATCATTTCTGTATTGGAAAAAAGGCCACCTGGAAGGTGGTGTGAGGAAAACGTGCCAAAGACACCCATAGCAAATTGTAGTTGCTGTCCTGTGGGGTGGGCGTGGTGAGTGTCTCACTTCACCCACCACCAAATGCTGGGGTTCTTGCAATGTGGTGGGGGGCAGACCACCAGATGGCCAAGGAACAGGATAGGCACCTGGGGCTGGTCTGGCCATTGTTCATGAGCAGCTTCAAGCCAGGTTCCTTCTGCACTGAAGAGACAAATGTTATCAACAATCACATGTTCTTGTGTTCCACTCATGATGACTGATCTGGCCCTTCCAGCCAGCCCTGTTTTGAGCTGCCTCAAGGAATTGGGACGGTCCAGGTGGGGCTCAGACTAAGGGTTAGAGGCACAGGCCCTGCGAGCTGTTTTGTCTTTGCCCTTTGTGGCCAGAGACTGGGGACGCCCCAGGGACTTGGGTCCTGCCAGTGGTCATTTGTTTTCAGCCCAGTGACCTTTGACGCAAGGGATGCAGCAAAAGCCTTGCTCCTCTCAAGCTGTGGACAGGTTGCACAGGCTTTGGCTCTGGCTCTACAGTTAACCTGACTTGTCAGCTGCTTGCCGAGAATGTGACCAAGGGCTGTCTGGGTTCCCTGTGTCCTATAGAGCTTTGGCCTGGACATGTAGGTGCCTGCTGTGCTTGGCTGGCCACTTGTGGGTGCTCCTGGGTCCAGTGGCTGAAGGTGCCTGGCCCCAGAAAGCTAGGGTACCCCTCCAAACCACCTCCCTGTCCCTCGCATAGTAAAATGTGCACTTTTCACAAATATCCCCATCCCGGTGTGCCTCTTGCAGACTGCTGCTGGGAGTCTGGCAGAGTGTTTGTTCTTGTAGGTTTAAATGGAACCTGTGGCAGTGCCAGTGTGCCCACATCAACGTCGGAGATGCCAGACTATTTGCTGTGAGTCCTTGTGGGGTATCCCTTTTCTGGGTTCACACCCATCCTTCCTAAGCTTAGCAGAGGCAGAACCCAAAAAGCATAGTGCGCTCCGAGGCAAGGTTACCCACAAAGTCATAGTGCCTCTGCCTGGGTGGGGCAGAATGTTCCCAGCCTCACCTCAGCAGTCCCAAGCCAGCTTCTCTCTCCCACCTCCTCAGAAAATATGCAGCCATCTCCTCCTCGGAGCAACGCCAGAGCTACAAGAATGACTTCAATGCCGAGTATAGTGAGTACCGCGACCTACATGCCCGGATCGAGCAGATCACGCGGAGGTTCACGCAGCTGGATTCCCAGCTCAGGCAGCTGTCTCAGGGCTCTGAGGAATACGAGGTAGAGCCCCTCTCCACCCTGTGTCTGGGCCCTACAGGGGCCAGAGTCCACAGGCAGCAGCAGCATCAACACCATGAATCCTTCCACTTCTTCCGAAGAGTGCCTCCCAGCCAAGGGCTCAGGGCAGTACTTCACTCCCTGGGCCTGAGTGTCCCTCGCACATGCCATTGCTGGGTGTCCGGCCGACTCTGAGGCTTTGCCATGGGAGTCCTTGAAAGTGACCTAGGACACAGAGCTTACTGTACCCATGTCGTGGTCCAGACCCACGGGAGACACCCATAGCTGAGACCCATCCCCATCCCAGGGATCATCACTGCTGTTGAAACAGCGGGAGGTAGAGGGTGTGGAGGGTCTCTGTGGTCCCCAGTATCAGAAGTCCCTTGGTTCTCAGGCTTGGGGACATGGTCTCCCTTTGCTGCCCTGTGTAAGGGGAGAGTCTTCATCTTTAGCCACCAGCCCTGGATGCCACCTTCTAGAGCTCATGACCTGGCTGTAGGGCTGGGCCCTGATTCATCCCCGGGTCTCTCACCTGGGGAAGCCTCTTTCGTTTCCAAAGGAAACCTCACGATTAGAGGGACCCTGGATGATTTTGAGGCATGGAAATGAGCTTCTAAGATGCCCCCTGTGCTTCCTAGCAGCACCCAGGCCCCGCTGGGACAGGGCAAGGCAGCACCCCACCTGCACGTGCAGCCTTCCCAGGCTCCAGCAGCCCAATCACCAGGTCCCTGCTCCCAAAGCCTCTCTCTGATCTAAAACTTTTTCTCTTGCCCCACCTACATCCTGGAGCCCTGTGACTGTGGGCTCCTGGGGTGCTGCTCAGGGTGCTCCTGTACCAGAGGCTGCCCTGCCCAACCTCTACTTCTGCCACCCTGCGCAGAACATCTGCCATTCAACTTAGGTTTCTTACAGGCAGGGGTGTTACTTGTTTTCTCTTTTGTTTTCTCTACAGACTACTCGTGGGCAAATTTTGCAGGAATATCGAAAAATCAAAAAGGTGAGTCTCCATTGTATTGTAGCAGGGTGGGTGGGTAGGGAGTGTCAGAAGCAGCTGGTTCAAAGAAAGCCTAGGTGAGGTGAGTGATGGACCCTGGCTGGGCCTCAAAGCTGCTTCCCACCTCTTACAGGGAGTAACTCAGCCTAATCTGGTGAGCTTAGGCAGGGCCTTACTAGGCATCTCTCTCCCTAGCTGCTGGTGTTAGCCCCCAATGCTCTTGCTGGCTCCCTCTAAGGTATGAGGGAGGAACCTTTGAGTCTCTAGCAGCTGAGTCATGCCCCAATCACACATGCAGGGGACCCCACTTTGCCTTGCACTAAAACCTTGGGCATTGAGCCCAGCATGGAGAGTTCTGGTCTGAGGGAAGTGGCTGTGTGATGGGCACTGGCCTACTGGGGTGTGGAGGCACTGACATTGGGCCTGTGGTTCTCCCACAGACCAACACCAACTACAGCCAGGAGAAGCACCGTTGCGAGTACCTCCACAGCAAGCTGGCCCACATCAAGCGGCTCATCGCCGAGTATGACCAGCGGCAGCTGCAAACCTGGCCCTAACTGCCTACCCAACCTCGTCCTTCCTAGTAGTCAGGATGGCAGGGAGCTGGGGGTGGGAGGCAAAAGAAGGGAGAAAGAGGATTTATTTAAAAAAATAAACACGAGTAAGACACATTCATCTGAGCCAGCACTGCTGGCTTTCAGGGGAATCCCTGCAGACTTCCAGGCCAGGTCGGGTAGCTTCAAGCCCACCTGCAGCCCTTCCTGTACCTCCTGAGCAGCCCCAGATGGGCTCCTGGGCAGACCACCTCCTCCTTGAGGGGCTTCAGCTTCCTGTCTTGCAGAAAGATTCTGAGGCCAGAAAGACTCTGAGGCTGGCCTTTTCTAGTTTTATACAAAGACAGCCACTTTTAGCTATTGCTAATGAGACTTGAGTCTATTTTTGTACAAAAGAGAAAGCAAAATCTTTTTTTCTAAACCTGTGCCTCCCTCCCCTTGGATGCCCAGGGTCTAGACACTGCCCAGTGTCCTTTCTACAGTATTACAGAGGCCATCAGAAGGTACCACATGTCTGGGAGCTTGGGGCAGATGGTTGGAGGCTCTGTGCTGGGCTCTGGCCACATTTTCAGACCCTCCCGTACTCTCTCCGAGGAGTCTGCTCTTGTCAAGCAAAAAGGTAGCCTGGGGTGGCTGTTGCAAGAACTACAGCCGTGCCCTTGGGTAGCTGGTGGGAACCCAGGTGGGGCAGACAGTTGTGGGCCCAGGCCTGCCCTGCCATCAGGGCCTCCATGTCTCTATGTTCCAAGCTGTGTGCTACAGCAGCAGATTTTACTTTACAATGTCCTTGGTTTCCCCCTTTGCTGCTGCTTCCTCATCTCTCATTGTGGAGGCCACATGGCCTGTCTCCGTCCCTCCATCCACTTGTGGGTCCCAGGGTTGTTTTAGCAGAGCCACCACCAATATTTGCACTCAGGGAGGGGTTGGGAGGGAACTGGGGGGGTAAGGGAGGCCCTGGGGCCCGTGGCCAGAGCAGAGGGAACCAGAAGATGAGTCTGCTCATTCTTAGGGTAGGGGAGCACAGGCTCTGTGGACACCCCAGTTGCTGCTTTGTTGCTGTGCCTAGTGTCCTCATGTCCCCCAAAGCAGCAGGGGGCATGCGTGTGTATGTGCTTGTGCGTGTGTATGTGCTTGTATGTGTGTGTGGCGACCGACCAGGGTGTGGTGGGGTCTGAGGTGTGTGTTCCCATTTAGAGCCGAATGAAGCCATGACTTGGGGAGGTGGTGGGGGGGTGGCTGTGACCCAGAACCCTGGGATCCATGTGGGGGTCACGGGATCACTGCTGCCAGCAGTAGGCAGGGAGAGTAGAAGTGCACAAGCCTAGATGTGTCTATTTTTTTAAACTACAGGGGTGCCCGTAATGGTTTCCAAAGAGCTGGGGCCCCGTAGAGGTGCCTGGAGTGCGTCCCACCCCGCCCCAAAGTCTCTTTCCTTTGGGACCCTAAGTTCCCAGAGCTCCAAGAAAACTGATCTTTCCTGTTACAATAGCTGTTGTTTTGTTCTTCATTTGGGACGAGGTGGAGGAAAGGGCTGAGCAGCTCTGCACAGTCATGTTCTGTAGACTGTGCACAGCCCAGACATGCAGATGCAGGGTGATAGGATTATTTAAGGAGGGCCCAGTCCAGAGGGCCAACTGCCCCCCTGCCCTGGGAACGTGTTCAAGGGTCTTTCAGTTGAATTTGCCTTTTTGTTGTTGTTTGTGTTTGTTTATTTGTTCTCCTTTTAAGGAATTATGAAGCTAAGGAAAGTTTTGTGCTTTGGGGGTTGGTGGACAAAAGTTGTAGCTGATTAAATATTGTCTAACTTATTGATACTGTTTTTTTTTTTTTCTTTACTGTTGTACTGTGGAGAAAAACTATTTTGAGCCATGGAGTTGGTGTTTACAAGAACTTTTCACTTTTGCCAAAATGTTACAATTGAAAGGCATCCCGTCTTCAGTTTCCTAATATTTTCTTAAAAGATCTAGTGTCCTTTTTGTACACTAAACTGGTGAATGCTGATTTTTTTCAACCTACAATAAATTTCACTGAACTAAATCCAGCAGTCCAGGCTGCCTGACTGGCGTGTATGTGTCACAGCCGAGTTTCTGTGGTGGCCTGGTCCTTTGGTTGGGGGTGGACCATGACTTGACACAGAGCTGTCATGGTGGTGAGGAGGGATTGTGTGGGACCTCAAGTTTGGACCTAGCAGAGAAGTCTTTCACAGCTCACCAGAGCCATTATGCAGGAATGAGAACCAAAGTGGAAGACCGCATAGTCCAGGGCCAGGAAGCCATAGAGACTAGCTGTAATGCAAGTAGGAAGAGACTTGGGGGTAATGGGGAGCCATAGTAGGTGTGTGAGCCCAGCAGGAGGAATCCCTTGGCCTCTTGCAGCAGCAAGGCCCACAGGAGTGGACCCAAGTTGGGTGATTATTTAGGGGGAACAAGCTATGACTCTTTTTCTCTCTGATGAAAACAGCATTGGGTACTAGCAATGCGTTATTGTCTGTTCCTCCCAGACCAACACACTGGGCAGGGGGCATCTCTGTATCACCCTTGGGGACAGGGATGCTAAGCCTTAGTGGAAATTACTATCTTGTCCTGAGTCCAGGTGAGGAGCAGGAGACACAGAGGACACAGAGCAATGGTCCTGCCCTCCAAAGTTGAGGATGGGGTGGGCACCATTTTTTTTTTTTTTTTTTTTTTTTTGAGACAGAGTCTTACTTTGTTACCCTGGGTAGAGTGTCCTGGCATCATAGCTCATAGCAATGTCATATTTTTGGGCTCAAGTGATCCTCTTGCCTCAGCCTCTCAAGTAGCCAGGATTACAGGTGCCTACCACAATGCCCAGCTACTTTTAGAGACGGAGTCTCACTCTTAACTCAGGCTGGTCTCGAACTCCTGAGCTCAGGCAGTCCACCCACCAGAGTGCTACTGAGCACCTATTTAATAAGGAAAGAACAATAAACCTGGGAGGAAAGGGTTCCGGGGTCAGCAGCTGTGGGTCTGTCCTGGCCTTCCTGCTGGACCTTGGCCTTGGCCTTGGTGTGAGTTCTGAGGTGGGCCAGGAATCTGAGGGGTGTGGGAGGAGAGGTCAGGCAGGCCAGCGTGGCAGTGTGTACCCTGCCCCACTACCTGGCCTGGCCATGCTGTTCTTCCAGGGGATAACATCTCTGTCCTCATAGCTCATGGTTGACACTCCCCTCTTCCAGTCTCACTGTCCTCCCCAGCCACCTCCCCTGGCCCTGAGCTACCAGTCTTAAGCACACTGGCTGGCAGCCTGCTGGCCAATAGCCCACTGAGGCCACAGCCAGTCCCCTGGGACCCAGAAGGGCTTCCCCACCCACATGGCCTGGGCACCTTGGCAGATGGGCAAAGGG
Organism: Arctocebus calabarensis; assembly: GCA_963573935.1. Taxonomy (NCBI): domain Eukaryota; kingdom Metazoa; phylum Chordata; class Mammalia; order Primates; family Lorisidae; genus Arctocebus; species Arctocebus calabarensis. The sequence goes on from CAUYON010134310.1 coordinate 17,616, forward strand.
CTGTCTACCTGTTATTGCCATTTGCAGGACAGTGTCCCCGATGCTTTTTTCCCACCACCACCCCTATTCCTACTGTGTGCCAAGCTCCCCTTCTGTGTGCCAAGCTCCACCTGGGCTCTGGGACACAGTGGTGACTGAGCCCTGTTGCTGCCTTCCAGTAACCCAGAGTCTGGTGGGGGTTGGGGGTGCCTGGTCTTAGCACCCAGCCCAGGCAGTGCACCAGCCCCTGACTGGTCCCATCTGCCTTCCCTGCCCTTCCTTCTGCCTTGCCAGCCAGAGGCCCCTGCAGTCACTCACAGGGCCAAGTGCTGGGGGTGGAAGCAGCCAGCTGATGGCTTCTGCTGCCAGCCTTCTGCTGGCACTCCCCAGAGGCTGCCCTGTCAGCACAGAGGCTCCTCAGGGCTGTGTCTTAGTGCCTTTCCCCCCTTATCTGCACACATTCCTATGTCACGTGTTGCCTCAAGGCATGGTAACTCTCCGGATTCTCTGATCCTCTGATACCCATTGGGTGTCCAACAGTTCAGTTCCCAAAGATAGCATCAGACTCCACAAGTTAAGGGGCTCAGTTCCACAGGCCTGCCCCCACAGCTATGGCAGTCAAAATTCCTGCCACCTGGGCGGCGTCTGTGGCTCATCGAGTAGGGCGCCAGCCCCATAATACCGAAGGTGGCCAACCTTGGCCAAACTGCAAAAAACAGAAAAATAGCCGGGCATTGTGGCGGGCACCTGTAGTCTCAGCTACTCGGGAGGCTGAGGCAAGAGAATCACCTAAGTGCAGGAGCTGGAGGTTGCTGTGAGCTGTGTGATGCCATGGCACTCTACCAAGGGCGATAAAGTAAGAATCTGTCTCTACAAAAAAAAAAAATCCTGCCACCTGTACTTCTGACCAGAAGCAGGCTACAAATTGGGGGGTCCCACAGCCCCCCATCTCAGCTTGACAATTTGCTAGCTCAGGAAAATGCTAATAGCCCTTTGGAGGAGATACATAGGGTGAGATATAGGGATGGGGCTTACCTGTCCTCTCCAAGGGTGTCACCTTTCCACCACTTCCCTGTCTACACTTAAACCCCATTTTTTTTTTCACTACATCAAATTTATTTTTTATAAAATGTATAACACCGGCACCTACTTTTAAATCAATTAATTTATGAAACCATTTTCTTTTGTAGAATACACATTGGCATTGAGACAGTTTAAAGAAATGTAATAGCTATCTACAAAAAATTAGTTTGGTTATAACCCCCCCCCCATACTTTGTGTTTGCATACTTAAAAGAAAATTATATTTTTTAAACATTTTTATATTCAGCAATTTTTTAAAAAGTACACTGTTTTCCACAGCGATAGTCTTAAAAAGGACTTAAGTTTCAAATAAAAAAGGTACTAAGATAACTGCTGTGTCTTTCAACAGCGTTTTCATATAGAAGAATCTGAGTTGGCATGCACACAACTTCTCTTGTCACATACCTATGTTCAGGGAAAATGATACCCATTTTACAGAAAAATCCCAATACACATAATGTAATAAGCTCAAAACAATGTTAAAAAGACTTAAACCCCATTGTTTAGGGTTAAAACTTTTTTAGAGGCAGGGACAAACTTCTAGGATCAAGTGACCCTCCTAAGTAACTGGGGAGACCCTCAGCCTCCTAAGTAACTGGGTAGCTGGGGCCATTGCCTTTGTTCAGGGTTTTTTTTGTTTGTTTGTTTTGTTTTTAAGATAGTCTCAAGCTGTTGACCTTGGCGGAGTGCTATGACATCATAGCTCACAGCAACCTCCAATTCTTGGGCTCAAGCGATCCTCTTCCCCCAGTTTTTCTAGTTTTTAGTAGAGACAGGGTCTCGCTTTTGCTCAGGCTGGTCTCGAACTCATGAGCTCAAGCGATCCACCTGCCCGTGGAGTTATGGAGGTCTTTTTAGATGGGAGAAGTGTGGTATCCTTTTCCTCCCCCATCATAAGGGTCACTGCTGATAGTCCTAAAAGACAGATTAACGAGAGAAAAGCCTAACATTTATTTAATCCAAGCTTTTTTGTGACTGACACAGGACCCTTCAGAAAGGACCCAGAGAAAACTATTTCTATACTCAGGTTCAATGAAGAATGTGTAGAAGTGTGATTGAACTAATGGTGACAGACTGGGAGTGGGGGCAGGAACCAAGCAAGGCCTGTCTGTTCAGACTTCTTGAGTAGCATTCCTTCCTCCAGGGTATGGGACAGAGCTGTTCTGGAATGAGGGTCTTCAAGGGAGAAGGTTCCAGTTTCTATGACCTGCCTTGGGGAAGAGGAATTCTGGTTTCTATGAGTCCCTTCAGGGAGAAAGAGGGTCGAGAGACAGGAAGGAACACAAGTCAGAGAGACCTTGCTCTTGTGCCTTCCAAGCATGTCAGAGGTCACACTTTGACAGTCTTATGTCTCTTTACATAGACTTGATTGATTAAATCACTGGCCACCTGTGATTGAACTCAAATTTCCAACTGGAACCAGAGATAAAGACCAAATATATCCCACTCCTTGTCCTCAGCCCTGAGAGTCTGCTCCATTTCCCAAACTACTTCTCACCTGTCTACCTTTAGCAAACTCTTCATATCTCAAAACCCTTTCCAGCAGCCACTGCATCTGAGAAAGCCTGCCATGCAGAGCCCCCTGCCTGACTTCTCTCCAGCTGGGGGGTTGAGGGATGTGCTCCAGTTCAATTCCAACTCCGTCAGACTGAGGCCCCTTCAGGGTGAGCCCAGAGCCAGAATCTTGGCCGCACCACCACCCCCAAGGTCAGCAGCCCCTGAGGCCCTGTCTCCAGCAAACGTTCCCAGCTCTCCACCTTTTGGGCTGCAGTGGTGGAAATTTTCCGGCCTCCAGCCGCTTGTTTTGGAAAGTTCCTGGGGGAGCTGCCCCCGCCCGCGGCTGAGTTCCCACGCTCTCTTATCCCTTATCGCCGCATGAAGGGGCGCCGTGCTGTGTCGGCCTCATTCCTTCCCAGCCCCGCCAGGCCCCTCCCCTTCCCAGCCAACCACCCTCCCTCTCAACCCATCCCCACCGAGCCCTCTTGCTACAGGTGGAGAAACAGGCCCCACAGGCCTCATCCCTGTGAGTACTCTCGGGACACAGTGACTTCGCCCACCTAGAAATGGGGAGAGGGTATGGGGATTCGGTGATGGGAATACCTAGCGGGACTACTGTTCGTGAAAGGGGACTGGGTAGCAGTCTGGGTAGGAGGGGATTCTGGCTTTGAGGTTCGAGTCCTCCCTGATCCTAGACGCCCCCATCCTGCCCAGCTCCACCTGACCTAGTGGCTGGGGCCCATCGATCATTTGCAACTTCACTCTCTTTTGTAATGGGAATAAACGATCGTACGCCCCAGGGGGTTGCGGTGCGAAATGAACCAGTGCACTGCACCAGTGCCGGCTGCTTCCGCTAGACGTAGACCCAATTGCCAAGGTGGCTCCGGAAAGTCGGGGCCCAAACCCCAGGCCCTAGATTTCGCGCCCCTCCCCCGCGGCGCGGGCGGGTGGGGGCGTGGCAGGGGCGTGGCTGCAGAGCTTTTCTCCCGAGGCCGCGCGCAGGAGAGCCCGCGCTGTCCGCCGCCTCTACCCGAGCTGATTCTGCGCCGGTGAGTGCGTTCCTGGGCAGAGTGCGGGTTTTAGAGATCCAGGCTGGTTTCAACTGGCCGCTTAGTGAGCCTGCTGACTCCTAGTTATTCTTGGGACCCCTAGCCCGCTGCGATGGAGGCCGCCGCCCAGTTCTTGGTCGAGAGCCCGGACGTGGTCTATAGCCCTGAGGCCATCGAGGCGAAGTACGAGTACCGGACGACGCGCGTCAGCCGCGAGAGCGATGTCCTCAAGGTGGGCTAGGGACCAGGGAGACGTAGGGATTAGGGGTTCTGAGGAGTCCAGGAATTTGCTGATTCCCCAACATTTCCAACCCCGTGCCTTGCCAAGAAGAGAAAAGGGATTCTCAGGCTTACTGCACTGCCCGCCTCCAGGTGCACCCTACGTCCACGCGCTTCACCTTCCGGACCGCCCGGCAGGTGCCTCGGCTTGGGGTCATGCTTGTCGGCTGGGGCGGGAACAACGGTTCCACACTCACCGCAGCTGTGCTGGCCAACCGACTGCACTTGTCCTGGCCCACGCGCACCGGCCTCAAGGTGGGGCGGCGGGGGGAGGGGGGTCAGCGCTGGGCGGGGCCTGCAAGGGCGGGCACCGAGGAGGGGTTTCCCAGAGATAGGGGATGCTCCGCGGCCATCTCACGGGGGCGGAGCCTAAGGTGCCCACCGCCTCGCAGAGGGGCGGGGAAGTTTCCGCCCTGGCTGAGAGCCCGGAACTGAAAGCGCCCAACAACAGGGCGGAGCTTAAGGGTCTGGAGCAGGACCCTGGTAGAGTCTTTGCACCCCCCACACGTGTCTTTCGCCTCACAGGAGGCCAACTACTACGGCTCGCTGACTCAGGCAGGCACCGTGAGTTTGGGCCTGGATGCTGAGGGCCAGGAAGCATTCGTGCCTTTCAACGCACTGCTGCCCATGGTGGCACCCAACGACCTCGTGTTCGACGGTGGGAGTAGCCCTGGGGTGGGTGGGGCGGGATCGGAGATGGGGTCTGGTCGGGTCCTGGATCCGGGCGGAGCCAAGCGTGCGAGTTTCCCCCAGGCTGGGACATCTCCTCGCTGAACTTGGCTGAGGCCATGCGGCGCGCGAAGGTGTTGGATTGGGGGCTGCAGCAACAACTGTGGCCACACTTGGAAGGCCTGCGCCCGCGGCCCTCCGTCTACATCCCAGAGTTTATCGCCGCCAACCAGAGCGCGCGTGCAGACAACCTCATCCCCGGAACACGCGCGCAGCAGGTGGTGCCCCATCCTGCATTCCTTGTTCCTTGCCATCTGTTCCCATCACCTGTTTTCCTCTGCCCATTCCCCAACTTTTGCACCATCCCATGAGTCCAAGCCCCACTTTGCATTCGGGGATCTGAGTGGCCCAGGCCTCTGTAGGACCAGGGGCAGGATAGGGGCCTGTACAACCTCTCCATAACCCACCCCCAGCTGGAGCAGATCCGCAGGGACATCCGAGACTTCCGGTCTAGTGCGGGGCTGGACAAGGTCATCGTCCTATGGACGGCGAACACGGAGCGCTTTTGCGAAGTGGTTCCAGGTCTCAACGACACAGCCGAGAACCTGCTGCGCACAATCCAGGTAGGATCACACCAGAGGGGGGTCAGGGCCAGTCCCACAGACCCCTCTCTGCTGACTGCCCGGCTGTGCCCACAGCTTGGCCTGGAGGTGTCACCATCTACTCTCTTCGCTGTGGCCAGCATCCTTGAGGGTTGTGCCTTCCTCAATGGGTCCCCACAGAACACACTGGTGCCTGGCGCACTGGAGCTTGCTGGGCAGCGCCACGTCTTCGTGGGCGGAGATGACTTCAAGTCAGGCCAGACCAAGGTCAAGTCTGTGCTTGTGGACTTCCTCATCAGCTCTGGTCTCAAGGTATGTGGCCTGATACTAAAGAGAGGACCTGGACCCCCAGCACCTGGTTTGTATGCCACAGGGCCTGAGGTGTCATTTGTATTTTCAGACCATGTCCATCGTGAGTTACAACCACCTGGGTAACAATGACGGGCAAAACCTGTCAGCACCGTCGCAGTTCCGTTCTAAGGAGGTGTCCAAGAGCAACGTGGTGGACGACATGGTGCAGAGTAACCCAGTGCTTTATGCACCTGGAGAGGAGCCTGACCATTGCGTGCGTGGGGGGCGGGAGTGGGTGGGAGGTATCCGACAGGGGGTTGGTGGGGACCTGTGCGACCTTGTGCCGCATCCCAGGTGGTCATCAAGTACGTGCCCTACGTGGGCGACAGCAAGCGTGCGCTGGATGAATATACATCAGAGCTGATGCTAGGCGGAACCAACACACTGGTGCTGCACAACACGTGTGAGGTACAGTGTGCAGGGTGGCTGTGGGGGGGGATAGCCACCTGCTCCATCCCTGCCCTGCCTTCTCACCTGCCCACCCCTCAGGACTCTCTGCTGGCCACGCCTATCATGCTGGACCTGGTGCTGCTGACGGAGCTGTGCCAGCGGGTGACCTTCTACACCGACGAAGACCCAGAGCCACAGAGCTTCCACCCGGTGCTGTCACTGCTCAGTTTCCTCTTCAAGGCACCCCTTGTACCACCAGGCAGCCCAGTGGTCAATGCACTCTTTCGCCAGCGTAGCTGCATTGAGAACATCCTCAGGTGTGTCTCAGTTTTGCAGGGCTATGCCCAGGGCCTGGGGGGCTGGAGGCTGCAGAACCCCCAGGCTGGGGACTGGCCCTGCTGAGCTCCCATTCTCCTCTCAGGGCCTGTGTGGGACTCCCACCACAGAACCACATGCTACTGGAGTACAAGATGGAACGCCCAGCCCCAGGCCTCAATCGAGTTGTGCCTGCAGCTGCTGGCTACCCTGAGCCCCACAAGAAAGGGCCAGCACTCACTGCCCCCAACGGCTGCACAGGTGACGCCAATGGGCACTCACAGGTGCAGGAACCCCAGACACCCACCACATGAGGCTCTGGTCATTCAGCTTCCCAGGCCTTTTTTCCCTTTGCACCTCAGGACCCAGCCCTTCCAGGCCCCCCAAAGACAATAAAGCTGGTATCACCATTTGCCAGATTTCCAACTGTGGATTTTCTTGATGCCGGTGACCCTGCTGCACTTTCCTCTACCATCCCCAGCTCTAAGGGTCTCCAGAACAGGCTTCAGCCCCACCCTGTTTTTCATGGCTTTTCCTCCAAATCTCAGGGACTTCACACAGATCCTGGAGCTTCCCAGGCAGCCAAGGTAGTAAGGTTGCTGAGTGGGGGGAGGGCAAGACCTTAGATGCAGTAGTGGCTGTAAACCAAAGTGAAGGAATCTGAGACTAGCTACCAAAAACAAAACCAAGTTACATTTATTAATGGGGTCCACTCTCATTGCCCTCCTGGGAAGGAAGGTCCCCAAAGAGCCCCTACCCCTGGACGAAAAATACAAATGGCAGGAAAAGGCCTACACAGAAAAAGAACGTCTCTGAGGTCCTTTCATTTTCTTGTTTTTTATAAAAGAGAAAGTCTTTCAAGTGGGGCCTCCCAGACAGGCAAGCCTTGGTAGGCCATGAGTCCATATGCCCGAGGTCACACCTCAGAGCCTCACCCCTGCTCAGGGCACTCAGAAGAGCTTAGGCGGGCAGGGGGCCAGAGGCCCATCACACGCTCATGGTCATCCCTGGCGAGTACTGCAGAGAAAGGGCAGCGCGCAAGGAACTGGCTTAGCTCCGGAAGAGGCTGGGACCCGCCCCCGGGGGAAAAGGGGGGACAGGGCAGGGCCGGGTCCTGGGTGGACACAGGGAAGGGACAGATGAGGTTGGGCTGATGTGTGAGGAGGCCGCCCAGAGGCGTGAGTCCTGGGGTAGCGGAGGATAGGGGCGGGACACTGAGGTACGGGCAGGAGTGGAAGAGGTGGGTTCAGGGGAGGGGTTAGGATGCCGCGGCCGCCCCCCCACCTGGCCCGCCGCGGTCACGGTCTTGCTCTGGCCCCCCGGCCGCCCCGCCGAGGCCTGCCCGCCAGGCCCCTCCGGCCCGACGCCGCCGCGGGGGGGGAGTCGACGCAGTCGCTTACGCTTTCGCCCGGGAACGGGTGCAGGAAGGTCCCGGTGGCCGCCATCTCGCCGTCATCCCGCGGGGTGCCCGGGGCGTTGCTCAGGCTGGCCACGGCGCCGGGGGAGCTCTGGGGGTGGCTGCAGTCAGCGCAGGACTTCCCACCCCGAGGGCCAGGTCCCGCTCCCTCCATCCCCACCCAACCCTTTATGACCCCCCTCAAGGCCCCGCCTCCAGCAGGAATGCAGCCCCCTCACCTTCGGCAACCCGTCCATGTCTCCTGAGCCTGCAGACCGACAGATGACAGGCTCAGGCCCACTGACGACAGCCACCCGGCTCACTCGCGCCTGTGCCGGCCCACCCACCTCCCATGAGCCTCCTCCATCCAACCCCAGCGACCCCTACCCCGTATCCCGGGAGCCCGGGCCAAGTCACCCTCCTGAGCTGCCCCTGCTGCGCTCCCCTCCCCAAGTCAGCTCGTGGGGGCGCCGTAGGGAGTCCCAGTAGAGGGGCCGTGGGGGCGGGGTGTCAGTGCATCCCCGTAGCTTAGTTGCTAGGCCCTGTCGTGGACGCCGCCAGTCACTGACCGCGCCCTACCGGCCGGCGTACTACCCAGACGTCTACACTGCTCTCCGGCAGAAGGGCGCCAGGGGGCGCACGAGGCCGGTGGCGCACGGGCAGGAACCCGGGACATTCACTCACCCAGGGATCCGTTCACGTGGTGAGGCTCCATTGTACTCATAGGGGCCATGGGGCCCTCTGAGCCTTGGCCGAGCGGGAACTGAGGGCACAGAGGCAGTGTGGGACACAGGCCGCCAGCTCCCAAGCGAGGTCAATGCCTTGGGAAGAACCCCCGCAGCCCCCACTCACGTTAGCCCTGCCGGTGCCTGGCCCAATTGGGGGGTTCATGATGGTATACATGGTCTCGCTGGAGTTGGAGTCTGGGGAAGACGCAGGGCGTGAGAGGCTTCCCCCAAACACAGCTCCCATCTCCTACCACCTCCCACGGGCCATACCTCCAGGGCTAGGCATAATGGGTGTTCCAGGGGGCCCACCTCCTGAGGGTCCCTGCACAAGAAGAGAGACAAAGACAATGAGAAAGGTACCTCACCTGCCATCCCACAGCCCTCCATGCTGGTCTCCCAGCACATCCCAACTTACCGTGTAGCTGCCGGGTGATGAAGAGGAGTAGGGGATCTGGAAACAGGGACAGCGGTGAGCAGTCAGCCTGCTGCTCACCCAGTGCTGCTGCCCACTCTGCCTCCCCCGCAACCCCACTCCACCACCCCGAGACTCACTGAGTTGCCACTGGGGCTGGCCCATGGACCACGCACTCCTGCACCCCTGGAAGAGATGGTGGATGGTTGGACCCTGGAGTTAGATCACACAGTACACAACCCCTTAGTGTAGCAGATGGTGCCTGAGACATCACCTTGGGCTCCAGGGTTCTAGTCCTTACCCAATAGCCTTTTGGCCATGAGACTAATTGCTACTCTAGGCCTCAGTTTCCCCACCAGACAGTGATAGTGAAATAAACAATATTCAGGACTGTCCTGAGGATTCAGGACCTGTCCTAGCAGACCCAGCCCATGAAGCTGGGTGCTGGCCTTAGCAGTGTGGTGGACACATTCCTGGGGTCCTTGAGGGCCTTACATGTTCATGGCAGGCAGGCCTGGACCGGCAAGGGAGTTGGGAGGGGGCCGCATGCCACCTCCATAGTTCTGTGAAGGCAAATGGGATGTGAGGAGGGAAAGGGGGACATTCCCTCAAGCCACATCCCCCACCTGGGCCCAACTCTTACCTGAGGCCCAACACTGGCCATGCCCCGTGGAGGTGTAACCCTCTGCATTGGGCCACCCATGCTCGGATGTCCTAGGGTAGAGCCAGAAAGGGGCTCAGACCTGGACTGCTCCCCAACATAAACACAATGGCGAGGCAAGGACAGGGCACTGAACTTACTTTCCAACTTAGCAGAGTGGGGAGCTTCCCTACTCACCCTGAGCACGTGGGGAGTCCATGGCACTGGGGAGGAGAGGCTGGGAGCCAGAGAGGCCAACAGGAGGCTGCAGAGGGGACATGGTGGCACTGAGTATGGAGTCCTCCCACCCTGGCCCAACTTGTCCCCCCCCCATCCCTCTCTCACCTGACTCGGCATCCTCAGGGTGGGCCGGGGGCCCCCTGGGAACCGCGGTGACATGAAGGGCTGGAAGAGGTGGGGGGGGATCAGCACCTCCCCCCACCTGGTACCCCAAAGTTACCCCATTCCTTCTATGCCTGGGTCCCCATCCTGGATCAACCCCTTCTCCAAAACAAGCCAGCAAACTAGCCAGCAGAAGGGGAAGAAGGGGGAGAGGCAATGGGGGTCATGTGTGTTAAGGGGGGTGCCACAGGTCCTTACCTGGCCATGAGGCCCCATCATGGGGGTGTTGGGGTTGTGGGGGGGCAGCTGGGAGCCAGGGGGGCCCTAGGAGGATAGAACCAGGTGGGTTGGGGACAGTGAAACCATCAGAAGCCCTGCTGAGCCTGGCCATGGAAGGGGAGGGTGGGCCATTCGATGGGACAAGGAGCCCTGTAGGAAGGGTCTTAGGCAGAACTAATGGCACCAGTGGTCACTAGAACCACTGGTGGCCACTGTATCTTCAAGCACTCCATCCTTGCACTTGGGCCTCTTCCTGGCTGGCCTTGCCAAGGTCCAAGTGGACAACCCCCCATCCAACTCCTGCCTATAGGCCTCAGGACCTCTCCCCATGTGGGGACCCCCACCCTTAGCCATACGTTCACCCAGGACTGGGGAACAAGGGGTCTCAGCCTTAGCTGTACCTGGAAGAAGCCAGCTGCCATGGGGCCTGCAGCCATGGCGTCGTTGGGGGCCATGCTCCCCATCACGGGGCTAGGCGTGGCCACAGCACTCTGTAGTAGGGGGAGACCCAGAGGGCCTGGTGAGGATACTTCCTGCTTGGGGTCTCACCCTTTCTCTCTGCAGGGACCAGTCCCATGAGAAAAGGAGCTGTCAGGTGATCAAGGTAGGATCTGAACCCAGGCCACTGGACCCTCTACCCATGTATGGTCAATGGAGGAAAGGTACACAAGTAGAGGAAGAGCAGCTGCCCCCATTCCTATCCCCACTCCAGTTAAGTCACCCTGACAGGCCTCTGACCATGCCATCTTGGAGTCCCAGTCATGAGAAGCATCCAGCCTGAGGGCCCTGTGGGTCTGAAGGGCCCAGGATGCCAAGCACCTGTCTCAGTCAGCCCTTGAAGGAGGCCCCCACTCCAGGCCCACCCCAACTGAGCCCATGTCCTCCAGGCTGGCAGGACAGCTTGGCCGGGCTCCCAGCTCTACCCAAGACACCCCAAATAAACAAAAGGAAAAAAATCTATCAAAAGTTCTAAGATGAACCTCCCAGAAGACTCCTCTCTGAATGTCCTGGACAGACCTCCGTCCCACCCCACCCTGCACCTTCCTCCAGGAGGGAAGGAGAGGAAAAGCAGGATCTGGGGTGGAGTACTCAGGCCCTCAACCTCCCCTCAAATAGAGTAGGGGAGAAGACTGTATGCTAGAGAGGGGGATTCCCATGTATGCCAAGGGCATACACTGGGGGCAGCCCAGGGCAGGAGCAGGCTGACGGGCCACTTCTGCTGGTTCTAAGTCCCAAACCTGTCTGCTTTGGGGGCCCACAGGGTAAAGCATGGGGGAGAAGGAAGAGGAGTGTGGAAGACTTGTCTACTACCCTGACTGTGGTGTGTCTCCATCATCTCCTCCCCAACCAGGCCCTAAAACCCAAGAAGAAGGAGATGGTCTGTCCCCTAAGCTCTGGAGTTCACAAAACTGCAATCACACAGTGTTTCCTGTTTCCAGGAGTAGAGAAAGGGGCCCTTTGGCTAGAACAGGTCCCTTGGGGATACCCTCCTGCTACCTGCAGAACTCTATGCTTGGTGACCTTCTTGTCCTTACTTAAGGGTCAGCCTCAACAGGGATATAGGGAGGAACCTCCCCAGCCCACCACAACTGAGCACACTCAGCACTCAAAAGACCCAGAGCCAATCATTTGAAAGCCACACATCCCTGGGCCCCATTCCTGTAAAGTCACAAGTCTCTGGGCCCCACTCCTGTGCCATATTCCTAATTCCAAACTGCTAGGTCCCCTTTGGGCTCTAGCCCCCACCTCAGCCTCTGCCACAAACACAATGGCTTGAAGCAGCTGGGCTCACAGGCTGCCTCTGGCTGGAGAGGGGGGCACCTCCGGACCCTGGGTCTGTCCACTCTGCAGAAAGCAAGGAAGGGAGCCCCCCTCCCTTTTCAGAACACAGCAGACACCTGAGCATTTCCTGGGGAGGTGAAGAAGAGGAGTTGGCTGGGCACTATGCTCCAAATAAGAGGGGAGGAAAGCGCAACCCCACCCTTAGCCCCTCACGGCTCCCTAATTCTAGGCCCTGAGGACTTAATCCAGAGCCAGTCCTCTCCCTAGCCAGTGGCCTGGGCTAGACGCCCCCCCCCCATCCCCACAGAGGCACAGGCCCCTCATGTTGCCATACAGATAGGCTGGGCTCTTATATTTCCTAGAGATGCCAGGAAATACAAGCCCAGGAGCCAGCAGACAGAGCTCCCATTTGGATGTCCAAATGGGATGTAGCAAGAAGCCCCCACTGTGTAGAATCCAGGGACAGGGAACTCCCTCCCTAGTTAGAACAACAGCAGCCCAGCACCAAAGATGAGTGTCATGCCACGGGACAGTCACCCTGGGGCCTGGGCAGCCACCTCCTGCTGTGCCCCAGTCTCCTGATGCCCTGCACTGCCATGATTAACCGACTCAACATGGGCAAGGAGACATGTTCATGTTTATGGCCAGGAGCCCTGCTCTGACCTCCCAGCCCAGGAGAGGGAGGGCAGGGTGGGGAGTCAAAGAGGTTGCTAGACCTAGGCTGAAGTTGGAGTGAAGAGGGGGCAGTACAGGTTGAAGAGGGGGAACAGAGTCCAGGGGACACCATGGAGACACAGGGAGGTGGCTCTGGAGGAATGAGAGGGTCATCCACAGTGGGCACCCAACTCTGTTGGGACTTGGGCAAGGGGACTGCACAGGGGCAGTGGGACATCATACACAGGGAATGATACTGGGGGAGAAATCAGCATGGTGTCTCCACTGCCATGCACATGCATACAGCATATAGGAGGCCTCTGTTCCAGTGAAGGGGAGGGTGGGCAGGACTGGCCCCACAGGGGACAGCTGAATTGGCACTTCCCTCTAAGGGCCTCCTGCCCTGCAAGAGCCAACTCTGAGGGGCTAGGTGGCCAAAGGCCAGGGATGTAGGGAAAGGCTGCCACCTGCTGCTCATGACAACATACCTGCCCCACCCCAGCCTCCTCTCCTGACAGGCCTCTGACTCCCTTTCAACCCAGATGCAAACAGAGAAGTAAGTAGAGTAAGTGCCCCAATCAGGAGCAAGGGTCAACAAGTACCCCAGTGCTGATGCCATTAGAAGGCCCAGAAAGTTCGGGGTAGATGGGGAGCTTCCTCTACTGTACTTGAGAGAGAGGGGAGGAAGAGGTGGTACCCTCCTCCACTGCCCTGAAGAGACCCTGGGGAGACCAAAGGGAAAGTGTAGGAACCCCCATAATTGGCCAACATCCCAAATGGCACCCTGTAGCTCTGCCCACCTGCCCACCCCAGGCACCCTCAGGCTGTGAAGCTCCCCCCACCCCATCCTAGGCCACAGGAGTGGGACTCACATAGTCCTGGAAGGCCTTGGCCTCACTGGAGTGCTCACATGCCTCTCTGCGGTCAGGAGCTGCACAGTACAGGTCCCAGAACACACTGTGGGTAGCAGGGGAACAAAGGTTGCTCCATGCCCCACCCCTGCATAGCCCCCCTCCACACCGCCGCAGCAGCCCCACACGCACCACCACCAGGAGTGCAGGAACCCAGGGGGCTCCCCCAGCGTGATGTTCTTCTCCCATCGGATCTGCAGGGAGAGGGAAGGATGTGAGGGGACTGCTGCCTGACCCTCCTCACCACCTAGTAAGGAGAGTCTCTAGTGCCCAGAGAACATGGGACAGGGAGTGAGCCTGGTGAGTGGAGGGTCCCAGGCATGTGCATCGACAAATCCATGGATAGAGAGACAGAGACCAGCCCACAGGCCCTAACCCCATCACACCGTTCAGTTCCCAGGGCCAGTAGAGGGGCAACTCCAACAACACCATCTAGGAACCCGGTGGGAATAGGGTGAAGGTGCTTGAAGAGAGGCAGGGGGTGGTTTACCTCGGACAGAAAGGTCTGAGCTGACTTCTGGGCACCAACGTGCAGCAGGTACTCGTACACATACAGTGCCAACCTGCAAGGCACAAGGAGGCCGGGCCAGCTCAGGCTCTCCAGGGGCCCAGGGCCAGCCCTGAAGCCCTCCCCTGGCTCTCAAACGTGCACGTGGAGGATATAGATTCCCCACCAGTTGCTCAGCCTAAACAACTCCTACTCATCTATTAATACCTCTAGGCCCCTCCCCAACCCCTAACTGCAAGCCAAATTCTGCTCCATTCAACACTCCCTTGGGCACCAAGTCCTGGTCCCATCCTCCCAGTGCTGATACCCTAGAGTGGCCTGAGCCCTGGGAAAGTCTTCTGCCCAGTCACGGGTGTCACTCCTGACTATACCAGGTGGGGAATCCCAGTATGCCCAGAGACCACTGCCTGCCAAAGAAGAAGGGAAGGGGCCCCTCCCCTTCTATGATCCCTCACTCTGTGGGTGTTCCTGGTCCCCATCCTCTTCCTTGGTATTAGTGCCCATCCATCAGTGGTGGCCACAATCTTTCTGGCAAGCTCCCCCCAACAATGCAATGACCCCTGGGAAGAATCTGGGGAATGGGTTTGGGGAGGTAGGGCCAGCAGTGCCACACAACTGCCATAGCTCCTCTATGCCCAAATTCCCACCATGTCCTGTGAGTCCCCAGCCTGCCAGGGACCCCGCAGAGTTGCTTCCCCAGAAACTACCCACCCCAAGAGAATAGGCCTGACCACATGGGGAGATCGGGCCATCCACCCTCCTCCAGTCTACCTGCCATACCAGGTAGCAGAGGGACAAGGTCCCTACTCCCAGCATCACCTAATCCCCAGGCAGCAGCTCCTCCCACCTCCCTGGATCTGAGCTACACCCTCTTGGTCCTCCCAGGGTCCTCTTACTGCCCAGCCAGACCATCCGTGAGCCTGTGGGGGTGGAGGGTGGTTCTGGATCCCAGACTGAAGGCTCCCAAGGGCAGGCCTGAGGGTGAGCCCCCATGGAGGAGGAGGCAGGCCCTTCCACATGCCACCTCAGCCTCAACTGTCACCCTAGCCAGCCCTGCTACACTACCCTTCCCTAGCTGATTCCCCGGGCTAATGGCCAATCCTTCGTTTGACTCATGCTCTGCTTCCTCACAGCCCAGCTTCTTAGGGCTGGAGCCTCACATCCCAAGGTCCCCCAGCTCTCCTGACCCTGATGCCCCATCCTTCCTTTCTCCAACATTCCAGAGTGCCCCTCTGTGCAGTGCATATAACCAGCCCCTGTCCTGGAGGCCACATGGCTGAGAAAGGGAGTCACTTGGCAGGATGGCAGGGGGGGAGGCCCCATAAAGGCAAGGGAGGCAGCATGAGGGGTCAAGGCAGGTATCAGGCCTAGTACAAGCGCCTAGAGCTAACAAGTACCCGAGTTGTAGTGACAGGACAGAGGGGGTAGGACACACAGCTCCTAGTATCGGACCCCTTCCCTACCCCACCGCCCAAAAAACAACCTTGATCACAACTGAATCATGCTGGTCTTGCTGTCAGGAGCTCCCCTAACCCAGGGCCCCCCAATTCTGACTTCCTATCCCTTCCAAGCTGAATTATTTGCCCCTCCTCCACCCATTTTCTTGGCCCCTCAGCCTGCAGGCCCACCTGTCCAACTCACCTATCTGACTTCTCCTCCCTTTCTAAAGGCTTCTGAGACTTTACTAGCAAGTAGCATCCAATAGGATTCATGTTCATCAATGGATAATAAGCACAACAGGCCAGCGAGGGCAGGTTCAAGGGAGCAGACTCCAGGGGTTGGCCCCCCTTACCCTCCAGACCCCAGGAGAGAGGCTGAGAGGGGCCAACCAGTTGCCTAGCAACTTTGAGGCCAGAGCAGTGAATGCTGAAAGCTGGGGGAAGTAAGATACCCAAAGACAGAGAATAAGACAGAGCCTGGGAAAATCAAGGCAGGTGCCCAGGAGGAAGGGGGAGACCATGAAGTTCAAGGTTCAAGGATCTGCTGTGCTGCGGCTGCGATGTGCCTATCCCTTCAGAGGCAGACAACGCTCCTGAAGATCAGATGAGACTACTAAAGAAGGTGGCTCACCAAGGATTCCACAATATCCTTTTCTGTCTCCCCTTAACCTGGACTGTCCAGCAGCATCTGACCTGGAACTCATTCCCTGGGACCACCACATGCTGTCCTCCTCCCTCTCACCTTTAGCCTCCATAATCTCTTCTGCTTTTCCTTGGTGGCTGCCCCTCCTGCTTTGATGATATCTTTATACAGCGGCTACCCATAGGGGACTCTGGCCTAGCCTCTCCTCAAGGTAAGTTGGGATCCACTGTCAACCTGACATCTATATGCCCAGCTTTAGCATGCCCCCAACCTTCCAGTTCTTCTCGTCACTGTTGACCATCAAGCCATAGAGTAGACTCCTGTCCTCTCACCTTAACTAGATGCCATCAGCTCAGCCTTTACAAACACATCCCATTGCAAGGAGCCTCTGGTGGCACTGAGAGTATGCACCTTCATGAGGATCCAGCAACATCGCTGCACTTACTGAATTTAAAAAAAAAAAAAAAAACTTAAGAAGATTTCTCTCCTGGCTCGGCGCCTGTGGCTCAATGGGCTAAGGCTCATGTACACCTGAGCTGGCGGGTTTGAATTCAGCCCAGCCCGCCAAAAAACGACGACGGCTACAACCAAAAAATGGCTGGGCGTTGTGGCAGGCGCCTGTAGTCCCAGCTATTGGGAGGCAGAGGCAGGAGATACGCTTGAGCCCAGGAATTGGAGGTTGCTGTAAGCTGTGATGCCATGGCACTATATCCCGGGTGACAGCTTGAGGCTTTGTCACAAAAAGAAAAAAAAAAAAAAAAAAAAAAAGATTTCTCTCCTGATTCGGACCTCTCTCCCTACCTCCACCAAACGACACCTAGTCCAGATCACCTTCACCTCTCACCTGGACTACTACAGCACCTCCAGGAGTTCTATCCTCCCTGAACCCTATAGTCTACACCCCCTCCTTGTTCAAATTTTCATACCCTCCCCCACTGGCTGCCCTTCCACCCCAGGGCCTTTGCACATGCTGTTCCCTCCCTGCCTGTGGCATTATCCCCCAGAGACCCAGTACAGCGCCAGTGTTACCTATCAGAAGCTTCTATGTCACATCTAAGACCCCACTCTACTCCATTTCCCCATCAGCCTAGTTACCACCATCTGACATGCTGTGTACTTAGAACAAAGCCTGAGGGTTCCTGGGTCCCCAATCACCCCAATGAATGAAGATACCAACACCTGGACCCCTCTCCAGATGCTGGAGGGATCAATGGAGCTGATTAGCTAACTGCTATTAGAGGCCAGTGCTTAATATGTCCATGTTAAGGATTCTGGAATTTGTCCTAAGAGTAATGGGAAGCCAAAGAAGGTTTTCAGTTTTGCTGATTCCCCTTACAAGTTGGTATTTTTACTTTTTCTTTTTGAGACAGAGCCTCCAGCTGTTGCCCTAGGTAGAGTGCCATGGCATCACAGCTCACAGAAATCTCCAACTCCTGGGCTTAAGTGATTCTCTTGCCTCATGGGACTACAGGAGCCCGCCACAACACCCAGCTATTTTTTGGTTATAGTTGTCATTGTTGTTTGGCAGTCCCAGGCTGGATTTGAACCCGCCAGCTCTGGTATATGTGGCTGGGGCCTTGGCAGCTTGAGCTATAGGCACTGAGACAGTAATTTTACTTTTCATATGACTGAGTCTTAGGGAAGAATTGTGGGTTGTTTTTAAACTTTTAAGAGCTGGTTGTTTGGTCAGGGAGTTTTGGGACCCATAGGGTCCTTCCTTCACAAAGGGCAGGTGGCAGGTGGCCAGAGAGGAACATGGGGAGGCTCTGGACCAGCACACAGCCTCCTTCCAGAAGGAACAGGTGACATGGAGTATGCACTAGCTGGTGCAGGAAAGCAGAGACATGTGGTGTTGGTGGCATAACTACCACTGTAATTATCTTTTTTTTTTTGAGACAGAGCCTCAAGCTGTCACCCTGGATTGGGTGGATCCAAGGTGTCATCCTGGATCCTCAGCCTCCCAAGTAGCTGGGACTCCAGGTGCTCGCCACAACACCCAGCTATTTTTTTGTTGCAGTTGTCATTGTTGTTTGGCAGCCCTGGTGTATGTCGCCAGCGCCCTAACCACTGAGATACAGGCGCCAAGCCTGTGGAACTACTCTAAAGCTACTCTGGAGCATTTAAGTGCTCAAGGATATACACACATATCCTCCTTTTATGTGGCCCACTCAGACCCCAGCCTTCCTCCACTGTGCGCCCTGGAGGGCAGGTGCCCAGTCCTTTTCTGGAGCAGGCTGGCCTAGACCTAGCTTGAGAGAGAGAGGCCAACAAGCTCCAAGAGGAGCCTGAGGAGGCTCGGGCCAGAACAAGAAGGAAAAAAAAGGAAGGGTCTTATTTTTAGAAGGCAAGAGGCTCAGGCCCCGCCTCCCTAACTCAGTGGGTAGGGCTCCGGCCACATGCTCTGGGGCTGGTGGGTTCAAACCCAGCCCAAGCCTGTTTAAACATAACAAAACCAAATAGCCAGGGTTGTGGCGGGCACCTGTACTCCCAGCTACTCGGGACACTGAGGCAAGAGTTGCTTGAGCCCAGTCGTTTCTGTGAGCCATGACACCAAGGCACTCTACAGAGAGTGATAAAGAAAGATTCTGTCTCAATAAAGAAACAAAAAAAAAAGGGCGGCGCCTGTGGCTCAGTGAGTAGGGTGTTGGCCCCATATACCGAGGGTGGAGGGTACGAACCTGGCCCCGGCCAAACTGCAACAAAAAATAGCCGGGCATCATGGCGAGCACCTGTAGTCCCAGCTACTCAGGAGGCTGAGACAAGAGAATCGCCTAAGCCCAGGAGCTGGAGGTTGCTATGAGCTGTGACACCAAGGCACTCTACCGAGGTCAACAAAGTAAGACTCTGTCTCTAAAAAAAAAAAAAAAAAAAAAAAAAGGCAGGCAAGAGGCACAGACCAGGGGTGAGGGGGAACAGTGCTAGAGAGTTAAGGATCAAAGCAGTGTAACCCCTTCACCCCATTTCACAGAGGAGGAAACCAAGGCCCAGAGACAGGAAGTGGCTCGCCAGTGCCTAATATTTCCTGAGAGCTGAGTGGCTGTTGTGTTGGTTGCTCTACCTGTGACCTCTCATGCAGTCCTCATGAGAATTCTGAAAAGCAGATAGTTCCTTCACATTTCACATGTGGAAACAAACTCAGGGCCACCAGCCTACCTCTCTAGAGCAGCAGCCCCCACACCTCTAAGAGCTTTCCTGTACCCCGAAACTAAGTTCTCGGCATGTCGCTTCTTCCCCAGAGCCAAGTACCCCTTTCGGTAAAATGGGAAAAATGACCATCTGGTGTTTTCTAAGCTTTCTTTAGCAGAACCCCATCTCCAAACTGGTGTCTATGTGGGACCTTTCATGACGAACGGAAAGGCACAGGACAGCTCTAGCCAAAAATGGGACCCTTAGTTTCCACACCAGGAGTCAAGGTGTTTCTGAGGATCTTGTGTCCTGGGGCCACTATCCTCCAAGCACTTCTGCTGGGCAGTCTAGAGGTGAGGGTTTGGTGAGGGAAGGGGGACCACGATACCACCTCTTCTAGCCCTGACCATGTACAGAGGCCAGGTTCATTCAAAATCTCTCCTGGGGCTCGGCGCCTGTGGCTCAACGGGCTAAGGCGCCAGCCACATACACCTGAGCTGGCGGGTTCGAATCCAGCCCCCGGGCCTGCCAAACAACAACGACGGCTGCAACCAAAAAATGGCCGGGCGTTATGGCGGGTGCCTGTGGTCCCAGCTACTTGGAGGCAGATCCAAGAGACTCGCTTGAGCCCAGGAATTGGAGGTTGCTGTGAGCTGTGATGCCACTGCACTCTCCCCAGGGTGACAGCTTGAGGCTCTGTCTCAAAAAAAAAAAAATTCTCTCCTGGGAGGTCTGCTAGGGTCAATAAAACAACTCGAAACCCTACCAACCTGGACTAAAATCTTTTATTCCTTCTCTTATCTCCATGACTACCCCCTTAGTCCAGCTGCCATCAATCAGCTCTCTCCCAGAAAACTGTGCCTGCTTCCCCTGGCTATTCCTGACCCCTTATAAGCTCAAATCCACATGTGAGCCACAGTGAACATTTTTTTTTTTTTAAAGACAGAGTTTCACTTTATCGCCCTCGGTAGAGTGCCATGGCATCACAGCTCACAGCAACCTTCAACTCTTGGGCTTAGGTGATTCTCTTGCCTCAGCCTCCCAAGTAGCTGGGACTAACAGGCGCCTACCACAATGCCTGGCTATTTTTTGTTGCATTTTGGCAGGGGCCAGGTTCAAACCTGCCACCCTCGGTATATGGGGCCAGCGCCCTACCCACTGAGGAACAGGTGCCGC
Source organism: Arctocebus calabarensis (assembly GCA_963573935.1). Lineage (NCBI taxonomy): Eukaryota > Metazoa > Chordata > Mammalia > Primates > Lorisidae > Arctocebus > Arctocebus calabarensis. Next base: position 37,865 of record CAUYON010134310.1, read on the forward strand.
CCAGCCACAGTGCACTTCTATGAGCCTCCTTGTGGCCACATGACTACCCTTTCCTTTATCTTAGCTCCTTTGCTTAGTCCCACCTCAGGGTCCTCTGACATGCCCCTTACCCTTCACTATCATCCACTTGCTTTCTTCATAGCACATCCGAAGACCTGAAATCAGCCATGGGTAACTGGATCCCTGCCTCCCTGCTAGGAGGTGAGGTTTTTCAGGGCCTAGGCCTGCTGAGTAAGTGAACAATTCCCACCTTCAGACTCAACAGCTGCCTGGAGACAGAGGGGACAGGCCAGGAATGGAGTGACCATATCAGACACCCCCTGCTTCCAATCTAGGCAGAAACCAGATGCCAGTTTTTGAAAAGTCTTTGTACTAAAGGGTATTTGGAATTGGAACCCAACTTCCTAACTGTGTAGACAAGCAAAGGAGACCAGAAGAGCCTCTTCTCCAAAATGACCCAGAGGCTGGTCAGAAAAGGGATGCTCATCTTTCTGAACGGGAGGAGGAATCTTAATGTCAATCCAGGCAGAAAAGGAAGGTCAGGGGGCAGAGTCAACCAACATTCACAGCTCCTTTTCACTACCCAGATGATCAAGTCCTTGATTCTGGCCTAGCCTGAAGGCCTGTCATCATGGAAGCTCAGTCACCTCTCTGCTCAGTGGTTCACCGGTTCAACTTTCAGGATTTTGCAAGTTGGCCATCAGCCAGTGGTGCCATCTCCCAGGCACATTAATAATACTGCAAAACCGGGCGGCGCCTATGGCTTAGTGTGTAGGGCACAGGCCTCATATACTGAGGGTGGTGAGTTCCGGAGCCGGCCAAACTGTAACAAAAAAAAATAGCCAGGCGTTTTGACGGGCGCCCGTAGTCCCCACATACTCAGGAGGCTGAGGCAAGAGAATTGCCTAAGCCCAAGACCTGGAGGTTGCTGTGAGCCGTGACGCCAAAGTACTCTACCCAGGGCGACAAAGTGAGACTCTGTCTCTAAAAAAAAAAAAAAAACAGTGCAAAACCATCAGTTACCCTTGTTGTGGGACAGTCAAGGCTCTAGGCTCCAAGCACCTTACAAATGGCACTGTTACCTGCATTTCTCAGGAAAGAAAAGGGAGCCTAAAGAAAGGGTTCTCCCCTGCCCAAAGTCACAGCGCCAGCAAGCAAACAGCAGTCTAGTTTCAGACACCTGGCTGCTTCCCCGTCCCAAGACCCTAGCCCCTAGGACACTTCCTTCTTCACCCACACCACAGTTTAAGAAGTTAAAAACCTGACCCCTACCAGCCAGAGAAAACACCCAGCAGAGCTCATGGCCACGCCCAAAGTACTAGTCCCCCTACCCCGAGGGCTGTGAACTGTGTGGCCTCCCTGGGGGCCCCACGCAGCTGCCCAGGCCAGGGCACACAGGTGGCGATGAGCCCCTCCGTCCCTCCTCTCCAGCTTTTTCCGAGGCGCCAGGGTCCCCAAGTGCCCTCCCAGATTTGCCCGCTCCGGAAACTTCCGCGGAGGTTGCTCTAACCTCTAAAGACCACATGGATCTCCTAGCTTACCCAAGGCTCGCCGCTCGAGGTCTCGGCTACCCTTGAGTCCCAATCAGCTCGTATGCGTCCCCTCAAATCTCGAGCCCTCGGGTCTCGCGCGCCCCCGCAAATCTCGCGACCCTACAGCGACTCGGGTGTCTTACAACCCTGGAGTCTTGCACACCCGCTAAAACCTCGCGCCCCTGGGGTCTCCCATGCCCCCTTGTATGACTGCGCCCTCTCAAACCTAGCTAACCCTTCACGCCAACTTGACTTTCCAACACCCCCGCAAATCTCGCGCCCACGGGTCTCGCGCGCCCCCGCAAATCTCGCGACCCCTCGAGCACTCTTCGGTATCGGACGCCCGCCGCTCGCGCCCACGTGCCCGCGTGGTGCCAACCCGCGCCGAAGCCCACGGAAGCAGCGCGGACGCGGAGCCTCGACCCCGGCCCCCGCGATCCCGGCCCGCCGACTCACTTCTCGCGGGCCTGGCTGTCGGAGGGCACGGCTGAGCCCTTGCCCCCCTTGGCGTACATGCTGCTCCGCACCGCCGCCGTCGCCGCCGCCGCCGCCGAGGCCCACACCTGTCAGGCGGCGCCGCGGACCAAGCTCGCCGTCGCCATAGCTACCCTGCGTCCTGGGCCTCACCGCCCCGAGCCTTGGGAGGGCACCGCGGGCATCGTCCGCGCGGGGGAGCTCCAGACGGCTACGGCAGAGGCTGCTCCAGCTTCAGCTCCAGCCGCCGGTTTTATTTTTCTCCTCTCTTCCTCAGCGCGGGCTGTTCCGGGAAGCGCGCGCCCCCTCCTCCCGCCGCGCTCGCCCCTGCCCGCGGGCGCCGCTCTTAAAGGGGCGATGGCAGGCGAGAGGGTGGGTCCCGCTCAGACAGCGGGCCCGGCACGCACGCGCAGTGCTCGCCGCGGAGGTGGAGGGGTTGTGGGGGACTGAGGCTATACAAACGCAGGCCTCGAATGCGGACGGCAACCTGGGGACACACTGCTGATAACAGTTACACATATGTACACTAAAAGACTAGCGACCCAAATTGCTGTACACCCAGGGACACAGCCACATTCTTAGTCGCAGCCACAGACACAGCACACCCATACACAACACAAGTCCCATAAAGTATCTGGGTGTGTCATGCCACAGAACCACTCAGCCCCGGAACGAGTGGAAACCGCCACACACCCAGCTTGGCCAGCGACACAAGCACAGCCACACAGCCCAAACAATGGCTGTCACAGAACAACTAAACACACAGGCCACAGCACACGTCGTTGGCACACAGCTGCACAGACACACAAGCTTAGGCAAGGCTATGCCATAGCTACCGACAGCTGTGACAAGAGCCCATGCACTCGAAGTCAACCCGGGGCACCCCATCACATCCTCCTGAGAACTCTGCATGCCACCAGGGTTCTCACTGAACCACGCCCAACCCAGCTCCACAGTCACAAGGCCTGTGAACAGCCCCGGGCCACACCACATAAACAGGCCACACAGATATAAATGGGTCCTGAGAGCCTCCCTGCACCAATCTGGGCGACTGCAGGCTGTGCTTTTCAGCCTTGGTGTTGCTAGCTGTAAATAGGATGCATCCTCTGTGGGAGTCTGTGGCACAGACAGTGGGCACCCCATTTCCCCTTCAGTGTCCTCCTCTTCCCAAGGGGTGTGCAGGGAAGGTAGGAGTGGATACTGAGAAAGGGGGTCCCCCCGCAAGGCAGGAATGCCTGGTAGGAGTGGAGACCTGTGTGCTAGGGGACCTGGGGGCCGTGTGGGCGTGGGTGGGGTGGAGGAAGGCGATCCACTGGACATTGAATTTAGCTACGAGTATTCTTATTTCTCCTACACAAGTCTGTGAGGGTGTATGCGTATAAACCTGTGGTTTCTGTGACTGCACGTGGACGTCGTTGTGCGTGGGCGGGGATTGGCAGGTACCCAATGAATAGTCCCTGTTGGGGCAACTGTTCCTTAACTGCGCAATGGCAACTGTGTGTCCACAGCGGTCATGCGGGGCCGAGTCGCCCAGAAGGGGGGGGTGTAGAAGTATCTGTGAATGTGCGCGTGTATGCCTCCGCGCGTGGGTGGATCGCCAGCTCTTTGGGACCTGTGTGGTGTAGCTGTGCGCTCACGTTTCCTGTGTGGCGTGTGCGTGTGTCAGTCTATTTCTCCTGCTGCTAACCAACTCCCAGCTCTGGTCAACACTCCGCATCTTCCACCCCTTGCCGTCTGGCGGGCGGGAAGTCTGGAGCTGCTGGGATTCCAGACCAGCAGGAGGAAGGGAGGGACCGGACGGCCCCAGCCCCGCCTCCTCCCCTAGGGGCCCCCGAGAGGGACTGGGGACGCCAGTCCTTCCCACTTCCTGTCCAGCCAGCCGCCCCCTCCCCCAGCTTCCTCTCCTGCTGGCCTCAGGGGCCCGGCCCTCGGGAAGGAGGGGCGGGCGCTGCATGCTAATAGGGCTGCCCGCTTGTTGTCTACTGCCGGGTGCCTGGTGGGCCACCGTGGAGTGTGGGTTTCGGCGTCAAGGGGATCCGTCCTACTAATTACTGCTCCCATCACTGCTCTCCGGCGCCTATTCCCAACGAGGCACAGAGAGGGTGCGGGTTACTCAAGTCACACAGCGCGTTGGTGACAGCCAGGGGGCCTCCCAACTTCTCCCAACACCCTCCATTTATTTCCCAAAGCTCCGTGGCTTTCTCTTTACCCTGAGAGCCTTAGTTAGGTCCCTCGCCCTCTTTGAGCCGCGGTCTTAGAGGCAGTGTGAGCCTCAATCCACCCGCATACACATTTATTGAGCGACAGCTGTGTGCCGAGCTTTGAGAACCCAGTCAGGGCATGTTGCTACCTCTCAGTAGTGCAGAGTGGCTAATGAGGAAGGCAGTCAAAAGCTGGCGAGTCAGTAGGATAATTTCAGGGTGTGCCACGTGCTGGGCTTTGGGAGGGAGCCCGGGGTGGACAGACCCGGCAACGCGAGGTTAGCCAGCCTCTTGGAGGAGGGTGGAGGCGGAGGGAGGGAAGGTGACAGGCAGAGGTGACCACCGTCCGGCGTGCGGCACAGGGTAGGGAAAGGGAGGCGCAGCGGGTCGGAGCGACAAGCTCGGTTCTCATGGCAACCGGGAAGCATTTCCAAACACATTTCCTGGGCGCCCGCGGGAAAGTATGAGCTGAGAGCGCTCTGGGGCCCACGCGGCGTCGGGAAGCTGAGCTGCGCGCGCAGCCAACCAGGGCGCACGCCTTGCGGGGGCAGAACCCACATTTAGGGGCTTCCCACTCATTCCGGCAGAGGGCTTGGCTAGGTGGAAACATTTTTTTAATAAGGGAGAGAGGTGGACCTGAAAGATCTGGAAGCAAAGAGTTTAGATTAAAATCACAGCAAGTGCAAAATCTCCGAGGTGGGAACAGAGTTGGAGACAGTTGTGGCTGGAGTAGGGGTAAAAGGAGGGAGGTGATGGCAAGGAAACCAGAGGAACGTGACCATGCCCAGCGGGTAGGAGTTGAGATTTGTTCTAAGCACACTAGGGAGCCACGGGAGGGTGTGGAGTTCCGCTCCCTGGGCAGAGGTTGCCTCGGGAACAGGCCCAGGAAGACAGGGGCCCTGGGCAGGACAGGTCTGGGACTTAGGGACTAACGTAGTGCGGGCCACTAGTGGGCCAACCCTGCGTCCCAGCCCTGCAACCCCTTCGCGGGCTCCGGGCAGCACACCCGTGCGGCTGCGCCAGGACTTTAGCCTTCGGCTGGGTCTCTCTGCTTCTTGGGGTGTGTGGTAGTGAGTCACCCACCACCGACGTCCCCCAAGCACGGGTCGAGGGCGTAGCCCGAAGGAGACCGTGCTTATGGGGCAGGGGGACTGCCTGGAGAAGTGGCTCTCACTCCCCTCATTGCCCTACATTGTTCAGATCCACACCACAACAGCTCCACCTCCCAGCCTTTGCAGTCGCCGGTCCTGTCGCCTGGAGAGATCTTTCTCTGGTTCCACCAGCCCACCGTTCCTCCTCCTCCACCAAGAGGAGGACAACTCCTTCCACACTCCCTCCTCCTCTTCCTCTTCTTTCTCCTTCCAGCCTTCCCGGGACTCCTCCCCCTAGATTAATGTTTCAGCACTGGCCTTGGTTGGGCTTGGCACTGATAAAATAACGCAAAACCAAACCAAAACAAAGTAATAATAACGCGGGCGGCGCTTGTGGCTCAGTGAGTAGGGCGCAGGCCAAACTGCAACAAAAAAATAGCTGGGCGTTGTGGCGGGCTCCTGTAGTCCCAGCTACTCGGGAGGCTGAGGCAAGAGAATCGCCTAAGCCCAAGAGCTGGAGGTTGCTGTGAGCAGTGATGCCAAAGCACTCTACCAAGGGCGACAAAGTGAGACTCTGTCTCTTAAAAAAAAAAAAAGAAGAAGAAAAGAAAGATAAAATAACGCATCCAGTTCTCAGCTAGCAGCCTTGTCTCTCTGGGTCCCGTGTCTGAGGACACCATTGTGGGGGACCATGTCTGGTTGTTGGAGTCCTGGGGAGGAGGCCAGGTTGAGTTTTCTTGATAACGGTTTTTTCTCTCCATAGGAGGTGGAAGCAGCCCTCTCACTTCCAACTCATTAAAGTGGGGACTCTGAGAGGGGCCAGAAACCTGGCTGGCAGCTCTGAAAGCCCCTCACCAGTGGTGCTTGCGTGGGAGGCGGGTGCAGCTGGGAGGAGGGGCTGAGCTACGAGACTGTTTCCTCCTTTCAGCTATAATTATGGGCAATTTTCTAAATGCAACACAAAAATTAAAACCCAAACAACACCAGCATGGGAGCTTTCATAGCAGCTGGTGGAGGGTTGTTGAGACAGCTTCACTTATTGGACAGACGTTCCTTAACCTCTTGTAGTCTGGGGTTTCCGAAATGGGGATTATGCCCCAAGATCAAGACTGGGGTGCCTAGAGGCAAAAGTATCCACATGGAAGATCTGGGCCCGTGTTTATCTTTTTTTTTTTCAAAGCCACAGGCCAGTGGGGCTGGATTTGAACCCTGGCTATCCCATCGCACTGTGTGGCCTTGACAGGGAGCCAAGTGAACTTCAGTGACCTCTCTGAGTTGTGGAGGGATGTCATGCCACCAAGCCCACAGGGCTTCAAGGGACTCCAGGCAAGAGAAGGGACACAGGAGAGCTTGGCCAGTGAGTCTTAGCCAAACCCGCCACCTCCCACCCCCACATCCATCTGCCACGATACTTAACCCAAGCCAGATACACTGCTCTACTTCTAGCACCTCCTGTGGCTCCAGCTGCCCACAAATCAAGTCCTCAGCCCTGCACTTGAATTCCAGAATCAAACCAATCATTGGGACCTCGTGTATCTTATAACATCCTGCCAATTGCACTCTGAGGTAGGCAGCATTTCATGTCCCTATGCTACAAATGGGGAAACTGAGGCTCAGGCACCAAGGAAGAGAGTCACATGAGTGACCCAGAGGCAGCACTGCCCCCACTAGAGTGCCTCCAGCACCTGAGCTTGGATACTTATTCTGGGAAACTGGGGACATTTTGTGGAAATCCCAGCCCTGGGGGAGGATCAGGGAAGAAAGAATTGGGCAGTGGGTCTATAACAGCTGCTGATCACCCCATGCATGCCACCCAAGCCCCACCACATGGCTGGACTCCCCACTGCCAACCCCTGCCTCTTTTCATCTATATCCTCCTCTGGCCCCAGGAATACCCTTTCTGGATGCACCAGTGGCTCTAAGGTCCATAAGGCAGCCCCAACCTCTGCTACCTACCACCTTGCCTGCTCATTGGAGACCCCTGTAGGGTTCCTTCCCCAATTCTCACTGGATTTCTTGGGTTCACCCCCTGGATACCCATGTGTCCTGCAATGTAATGTGCAGTCATGAATCTTTTTTTCTGGGAAATCGCACTGAAGTTGAGGGTGGATAAACATCCCAGCCCCCTCACCCAAGTGGAACCACTCTGAGACAAGTGTCTGCACTGTCCCTCAGCAGTCCCAAGCAGGTTTGAGCTTCACTTGCCTGGGGTACTGCCTGCACGTTGGCATTGGTTCTCTCTTCAGGGCTCCTCCCTTCCCTGCGTCAAGTCTTCACCCTCTGGAGGGGTTGCTCTGGTAATCCCTGAGCTCCATGAGGGCAGAAAATTTGCATTTTTTGTCCTAGTTCTTAGAACACATCCTGGTATACATGCTGAGTCGGCACTCAATAAATATTTGTTGCCAAGAGATTGAACTAAAAATTAGTCCTCTGTGCTGGACTCCTGTGTGGCCAGGGTGGAGGGGTAGGGTAGTGGCCCTTATTTTGCCTCTGCCAAAGCTGTGAAGTGTTGCAATTTCAAGTGTGGCCACCTGAGGGCAGAAGAGACTCAAAGCACCAACTCCCTGAACTCTTTTGGAACCGCCCTGAGACCCCAAGTTTGGATGTGGAATCAATTCTGCCTCTTTTGACTTTGCCCATTCTCCCAGGTCGGCTTCTAAATAGATATTTATGTATTGAATTATTTCATGGCGAAAAGGGAAAAAGTATAGAAAAAAGTCAACCAGGCATGCTAAAAAAAGTTTCCATGTTGAACTCTCCCCTGTGCATCTTTTTTTCTTTTCTGCCTGTATTTTTTTTTTTCTAGAGAGGCCTTCCTAGAAGAAGGAATGAAACTTCTCAGAGAAGCAATGGGAATGTACATCAGCACCCTCAAAACAGAGTTTACCCAGAGCATGATCTTAACCTACAGTGAAGGGAGAGTCAATACACCCAGTTGGGCAGCCAGCACTGAAAACTGAGGAGCGCAAGGCTAAGGCCACCATTCCTTCAAAAACCCAGTCGAGACCCAGTGTCAAAATCCCCACTTGATCACCCTTATTTATTTATTTATGCAGTTTTTGGCTGGGGCCAGGTTTGAACCCACCACCTCTGGCATATGGGGCTGGCGCCATACTCGTTGAGCCACAGGCACCACCCTATTTTATCTTATTTTATTTTATTTGAGATAGAGTCTTAGTCACCCTGGGTAGAGTGCCATGGCGTCATCATAGCTCATAGCAACCTCAAACTCCTAGGCTCAGGTGATCCTCTTGCCTCAACCTCCCAAATAGCTAGGACTACAGACACCCACCACAATGCCCAGCTAGTTTTTCTATGTTTACTAAAGACGAGGGTCTTGCTTTTGCTCAGTCTGGTCTCGAACTTCTGAGCTCAGATGATCCACCCACCTCGGTCTCCCAGAGTGCTAGGATTACAGGTATGAGCCACCATGCCTGGCTAAGATCATCCTTAAAGAAACCTCCCTGGGCGGTGCCTGTGGCTCAGTGAGTGGGGCGCTGGCCCCATATGCCAGAGGTGGTGGGTTCAAACCCAGCCCCGGCCAAAAACTGCAAAAAAAAAAAAAGAAATAGAAAAAGAAACCTTCCTGACATCACCAGAGAAGCTCTATAGAGTTGGTTCAGGCCTTTACTCATGCTCTTGCAATGGTAGAAGCAGATAAAGGTGGGAAGTCTCTAATGGTAGATGGCAACATCTCTGGGGGAATTTACTGTTCTGGTCCCTGAGAACAGTATTGTGATGAAGTGGAGGTTTAAATCTTAGCCTCCAGATGGGCACTTGCCACTGTTACCTTGACCTTCACTGATAAGAATGGAGAGATTGGTCTCTGCGCCCATAGTTCAGTGATTAGGGCGCCAGCCATGTACACCGGGGCTGGCAGATTCGAACTCAGCCCAGGCCTGCTAAAGAACAATGACAACTACAACAACAATAACAACAACAAATAGCCAGGTGTTGTGGTAGGCACCTGTAGTCCCAGCTGCTTGGGAGGCTGAGACAAGAGAATCACTTAAGCCCAAGAGTTTGAGGTGTGAGCTGTGCGGCCACAGCAGTCTACCAAGGGTGACATAGTGAGACTCTGTCTCAAAAAAAAAAATAAAAAGAAGAAGAAGGGCGGCGCCTGTGGCTCAGAGTGGGGTGCTGGCTCCATATACCAGAGGTGGTGGGTTCAAAGGCCCTGGCTAAAAACTGCAAAAATATAAAGTAAAAAAAAGAATGGAGAGACGGGGCTGTGCATGGAAGGCCAAAGCATCCCTGCTCCTAAAGAAGGACGCAGCAGGGCTGACAGTGGAACTACTTAGAGAGCATCAAACAGGCCCCTTTAGCTGGCTCGGCGCCTGTGGCTCAACGGGGTAAGGCGCCAGCCACGTACACCTGAGTTGGCGGGTTCAAATCCAGCCCGGGCCTGCCAAATAACAATGACGGCTGCAACCAAAAAAAAAAAAAGGCCGGGCATTGTGGCGGGTGCCTGTA